>CM064528.1:16077301-16132301 GCA_032716605.1 Paralithodes platypus | reverse complement strand
TTCAGAAGTCTCTTTGAAGTTTCCCGACTAATGGAATGACCTTCAACTTAATGATGTCAAAGTAAGCGTGGCTTCCTACGCTAGACTTGAATCAATGGTTATTTAAATACCAATATATAATAGTGTACGGCTTAACCCTTTCTGTACTGGCGACGTATTTTATATTTTATTCCGGCTATATTTAGACGATTTTGTGTAGTTTAATAAGGATCTGTGATAGTAAAAAGGGTTAAGTGAGATACTTATAAGCCTGTTCATTGTTGGAGGCCCATTTTAAACTGAATAAAATCGACTAATAGTACCCAGAATAAAGTTAAAACAACGACGCCGGTAAAGAAGGGGTTAAACTGGATACAATTGCTTTCTGTTAAATATGTAATTTCAAAAGTTTGAGGTTATTTATCGTCAACAAAATTAGATAATCATAATGGTTTGGATGTTGATAATGATTACTAAGGTGATATGGATGTTGATAATGATTACTAAGGTGATATCGATGTTGATAATGATTACTAAGGTGATATGGATGTTGATAATGATTACTAAGGTGATAATTATGGATGTTGATAATGATTACTAAGGTGATAAGTATGGATGTTGATAATGATTACTAAGGTGATATGGATGTTGATAATGGCGCTAATGATAAGGGTGTTGATGGTGATCTTAATATGTTAATCTATAATGATAATTAATAATTGAGAAAAGTGTGCTGCAGACACCAAAGCTAATTTAATAAATCTAATTACAATTAGCGCGAGTGCTAAAAGCTATAATAATGATACGGTAGAAATTACAAAACAAATATTTTAATTAGAACGATGAATATAATTATACAAGCAACATCATCAACACAAGAACGATAATAATAATAATAATAATAATAATAATAATAAAAATAATAATAAAAGTAATAATAATAATACCGGTACTAATAAAACTTGTAATAATAATAATAATAATAATAATAATAATAATAATAATGTAGATGTAACTAAAAGTAATAATAATAATACCGGTACTAATAAAACTAGTAATAATAATAATAATAATAATAATAATAAAAGTAATAATAATAATACCGGTACTAATAAAACTAGTAATAATAATAATAATAATAATAATAATAATAATAAAAGTAATAATAATAATACCGGTACTAATAAAACTAGTAATAATAATAATAATAATAATAATAATAATGTAGATGTAACTAAAAATAATAATAATAATACCGGTACTAATAAAACTAGTAATAATAATAATAATAATAATAATAATAATAATAATAATAATAATAATAATGTACAGTAGATGTAACTAAAAGTAATAATAATAATATCGGTACTAATAATAATAATAATAATAATAATAATAATAAAAGTAATAATAATAATACCGGCACTAATAAAACTAGTAATAATAATAATAATAATAATAATAATAATAATAATAATAATAATAATGTAGATGTAACTAAAAGTAATAATAATAATACCGGTACTAATAATAATAATAATACCGGTACTAATAAAACTAGTAATAATAATAATAATAATAATAATAATAATAATAATAATAATGTAGATGTAACTAAAAGTAATAATAATAATACCGGTACTAATAAAACTAGTAGTAATAATAATAATAATAATAATAATAATAATAATAACAATAATAATAAT
Organism: Paralithodes platypus; assembly: GCA_032716605.1. NCBI lineage: Eukaryota > Metazoa > Arthropoda > Malacostraca > Decapoda > Lithodidae > Paralithodes > Paralithodes platypus. Next base: position 16,130,616 of record CM064528.1, on the reverse strand, counting down.
AATAATAATGTAGATGTAACTAAAATAACAATAATAATCCACTGAAACCCAATGTAACATCCAATAATAAAAATAATAAAAAGACAAAACACAAACCAACTCAAAGTACTCCCACAGAATCACGCGTGTTTATCTTTTCGCTTATTATGTGCAAAACCTCAGTGCAAACATAGAAAACGGGAGAGCAAATATGGCAGTCTGTTTCCCAGAATACATCCTAGCAAATATTTACTGATAGACTTTACTTGGAGCTGCTGGTCTTCGAGAATTATGATCATAATAAAGATAATAATGGTATTATTTATGACAACTACTACTACTACAACTACTACTACTACTAATGCCAATAATAAAACACAATAATAATATAATAACAACAATACTAATAACAATGATAATAATAAAAACGATAATACTAATAATTATAATAATTATACGAATTGTAACAAATATGGTAATGCAAATAAAGGTAAAACTAATAATAATAATTATATAGCCATCGGTACTATTACTAATAAACAACATAATCATAATGTTCATAATAGCAATAATTCACCCACATAACATAAATATCAATAACACAATAATAACAAAGCGTTGCAAAGCATTAGGGGGAGATTTACACTTGAGAGATTTATTTTCTGAACCTCGTTTTTCCTCATGTTTAGCCTCATTGCTTTTAAGATTTTAAGAGGTTCGCCCCATTATTTTAGAGATTTTAAGAACACGCCCCATTTCTGTCAATTTTAAGACCTTTCGTGCCACTTAGGTATCGATTATATTCCTGGCGAGCGATAGCGAGCCTATAATTTAAGAGGAACCGGCCTTCGGCCGTGACATGTCTCTACCGAAAAAAATTACAAATGTTTCTTGAAAGGGAGTGTAATTTTAAGCTTGATGGAGGTCTAGGGAACACACTATAAACCTACCCTTGAAGGCCTCCGTCGACCGTTGTCAATCACCCAGCTACTCAAACCCTTCTCCTGCCTAATGTCTCTCCCTTCTGACAACTCTTTTGGCTAATTCAGTCCAACAAGCAGAAACATAACTACAACAACCACAACATCTACAACAAGAGTGCGACGGCCGGTAATAAACCTCTCGTTAGTTTCCGACGGAGACACTAATAACAATAAAATACTAACAATAATAATAATAATAATAATATAAATAATAGTAATAATAATAATAATATTAATAATAATAAATATAATAATAATAACAAATAACAATAAAATAATAATAATAATAATAATACAAATATAAATAATAGCTCCAGGTGGTAAGCATTACATAATATTGCATAATTACACTGAGTATAACACCTTGAAAAATATCTATGCATTACAACTCAAACGCACAAGTTTAGCAAAAACAAAAGCATGACCTCGAATTCATTAAAATATATTCGTTTAATTGATCCAAATGTTCACCTCTAAAGCAAAAATGTCTCGGAAAAAAATAGCGCATATAACAATTAGTAAAACAATTCTCAATACAATTATATATTCTTACTCACGGAAGCGAAGAATGTAAACGAATTTGCCTCCTTCAATTCCTGAAAAAAGGAAAAATAATATCAGTAATTTTGCCTTTCATTATTGTAAAATATGTGTACAAAAGCGTAATTATTTGCAAGTGTGTATGAAGTAGAAAGAGAAGTATATATGCAGTATAGATACAGTACTGTATATGTATATGTGTGTGTGTGTGTGTGTGTGTGTGTGTGTGTGTGTGTGTGTGTGTGTGTGTGTGTGTGTGTGTGTGTGTGTGTGTGTGCAGTAGGCAATGTACTTGAATATATGAACTAAATATATACACTGAAACGATCTATTGAAGATAGATACATATACACTGTGTAATATATGTACATTATATTAAATCAATACACATAATGTACATAAGCTTAAGAATGTACAGTATGTGTATGTAATAAGTAATTCATATGAATTAATGTAAATAGCTAAATTCAAGAAAGTATCTATCTATATATATACTGTATATATATTATACCTATCTACCTACCTACCTACTCACTATCAAAAGGTCCCGAGTTCTTATGCCAAGCAGGGAGAGACGGGTGGACAAATTCCTTTCAATAGATAGATGCCTATATATGTTCACCTAGTATCAAATACCTGAAGGTAGAGAATATTTGTGAAGTTTCATCCACGGAATCAAATTATGATAATCTATTTAAGGGGGAATGTCGATTATTTAATATATTTATATTTCTTTAATTTCCTCCCTAGACCTTCATCACACTTAAAAATACATCCCCACGATCCCCCTTCTCGATATTTTTGTTTCGGTAGAAACATTTCCCAGCCAAAGGGCAGTCCCTCCTAAATTAAAGGTTCTCTATCGCTCGCCTGGAAAAAAATCGACACCTAAATGATACGAAAGTCTAAATATTGACAACAAAAAGGAGCGATAGGTCTTATAATCGACAAACTAATGGGGCGAACGTCTACAAATGTGAACACTAATGTGGCTAAACTTGAGGGAGAAGAGGGTCCAGAAAAATCAACCACCCCTCCTTAGTATGAAATAGCCCTGTGTACCAGGCTGGGTAATTCATCTGAGTTTCCAACCACAGTTATCCAAAGATACGGAGATGAACGACGCTACCAGGTGCCGTCTAGCGAAAGCCCTTCAATTTTTTTTTTCAACTAGCTACCCATCCAACATTTTATATATCTCTCTCTCTCTCTCTCTCGCTCTCGCTCTCGCTCTCGCTCTCGCTCTCGCTCTCTCTCTCTCTCTATCTCTCTCTCTCGCTCTCTCTCTCTATCCCTCTCTCTCTATATATATAAATACCTACATCCATCTTTACCCTCTAACTTTACTTTACTAGCTACCCATCCGTAATTTTATTTATTTGTTTGCCTGTCTATCTATCTATCTATATATCCATCTTTACCTCTATCCATCTCTATCTACCCATATACGAGTATCTATGTGTCTACCATAATATCTATATATATCTAACAATCTATATTATCCATACATATGTACTGTATATATCTCCATCTCTCCATCCATCCATCCAATTATCCACTTATCCATTTCCCTCCCTTTAATTACGCAGACGACAAACAAGACTTTTCTGAGAACTATTAAATAACGCTCCCACCCTCACTGTGAAAACACGAAAATCCTCTTTGCTACACTATCTTCTTCCCCTTCTCATTCAACACCGAGGGAAAAAATCTAGTTAAAAAGGTATGTTAAAAGGATTGCCATTGATGAGAGGTGATTGAGTTGTTTGTGTTTCATTCAGTGTGTGTTTGTTTTGTGGACGTGTGTGTGTGTGTGTGTGTGTGTGTGTGTGTGTGTGTGTGTGTGTGTGTGTGTGTGTGTGTGTGTGTGTGTGTGTGTGTGTGTCCATTGATGAGAGGTGATTAAGTTGTTTGTGTTTCATTCAGTGTGTGTTTGTTTTGTGGCCGTGTGGTGTGTGTGTGTGTGTGTGTGTGTGTGTGTGTGTGTGTGTGTGTGTGTGTGTGTGTGTGTGTGTGTGTACTTACTCTAGTTGTACTTACTCTAGTTGTATTGCGGGAGTGAGCATGCTCGTTATTTCCCGCCTCCTATATGTGGAGGTGTTATATGTATCGTTGGAATGGCTGTGGATGTGTGTGTAGTCTGTATTATTAGCCAATTGGCGACATCGGAAACGAAGGCTTAGGGTGGATCTGTATGGTACCATTCTCACTATAGACGGTACCGTCTCGCCCGAAGGCTTAGATAGCCATCAGCTTAGGTGAACCATATGATACCCATCTCGCCTTGTACCATTTTTGCCAACCCCAGACGGGACGTCACAACGTCGTCCACTTATTCCAGGTACCTATTTACAGCTAGGTGAACTGAGGCTAACACATGAAAGGAGACAAGCCCAATTTGTCTCTGCCCGGCCGGGGATTGAACCCCCGACCCCTCGTGTGTGAGACGAGAGCTCTACCTACTAGGCTACGGGCTGTGTGTGTGTGTGTGTGTGTGTGTGTGTGTGTGTGTGTGTGTGTGTGTGTGTGTGTGTGTGTGTGTGTGTGTGTGTGTGCAGACCAGATATCACAAATAAAAATACCTGTGAACATCGAAAACTCAACCATCGTTCCAACTAATATCAAATTCAAAAGGCATAAAAGCGAAAGGAACACCTCATAACGTATGGAAGGTCTGTCATGGATTTAACAGACCCACTAGTTCGATAACATGTTTCATTCTATCAACACCCTGAAGGCTGAAATGGACAAGTAACGTTATCTATCAGCTTGTGTTCTGATGGTAGTGCAGCAGCAGGATTTTTGTTGTACAGCTTAAGGGGGGTCACCTGTTTGTTTTCTCTCCTATTCTCTCTTTCTCTGGTTTGTATCTATTTGGCCCCCACTGTTTTAAGACGTTTATCCCCATCCAGGTGTTAGCTTTTTTACTGGTGAGCGGTAGCGAGCCAGCATATTTTTTAAATGTTTTTGACAGCAGGCTAAATTTGTAAATTTTTCGATAGAAAAATTTCTCCGGCGAAGTTCCGGCGAAGCCGGATTTCTTCATATAATGCTGGCTTGCTATCGCTCGCCATGAAGAAATCGACACATAGATGGGGATAAACGTCTTAAAATAGTTGGCTGAATGGGGCCGAATGGATACAAGCCAAAGAAAGAGAGAAAAGGAGAGAAATAAAAACAAGAAGGTCACCCCCATTAATGCTAGTATATCTAACCCCTTCAGCACGACGCCATTGTGTTACTTCTTATACTAGCTAAATTAAACGATGTATACAGTTTCAGAAGGACCTATGTTATTCAGAAGGGTTACTGAGATCGGATTTACCCCTTTGAGATCTAGAGGTAGATTATAATTATATTACTGTACATATTCTAAACATGAGGAAGAAGGGGGACCAGAGAAACGACCCATCTCCCCTTAAGATGGCCCGGTTTTCTGGACCACTTTCTCCCTCCTGTTTAGCCCCATTAGTGTTCAGATGTCATGATGTTTGCCCCATTAGTTATTCGATTTTAAAACCTTTCGCCCCATTTCTTCGTCAATATTTAGACCTTTCGTGCTATTTAGGTGTCGATTTTTTCCTTGGCGAACGATAGCGAGCCTGTAATGTTGGAAGAACCGGCCTTCGGCCGGCACATTTCATTTCTACCGAAAAATGTACAAATTAATCTAGAAGTGGGATCTAATGGATGTTTTTTTAAATTTGATGGAGGGCTAGGGAGGAAACTAGAAAAATAATGAATACATGCAAAAATCGCCCAACAAGTGAACCATCCCCCCTTAAAGAGATTGCAATAGTTTTCCAAGAATCTTATAACCATTATGTCTCGTGAAGGGTTATTGCCGCGTTGTATCATATATGTTGGCCAATATTTCATCATGTAATTTAATAATGTACACTCGAATACATTTCCTTTCATCTTATACGTAGTGTCAGGGAAAACATTTAACTTCAATGAATTGTTTCATTTCGGAATATTTCCATTGATATGCCACGTGTCTCGTTATTCAGGCTTTCAATAGACGATATTAGGCTGAGAATTAAGGGGAGATTTCAGTTAACCCACTGATTCCAAATACCCTTCCTAATCTGAATAAAATCGTCTACTAATAGTCAGACTATAATGTCAAAATGCGTCATAATCATCAAGGAGAGATTCGAGAGAAGATGAAGAAACACAAGTAAAATGAGGTCGGTAGGCGGATGAAAAGCCATTTAACAAACACCACCTGAGGGCAACACACATACACATACACACACACACACTGTTGCTCACATATTCACGTAACTACACATATATAAACACGCACACATACATATACACACACGCACACATACATATACACACACACACACACATACAGTACACTCGCTCTACGTAACTACACACACATAAACACGCACACATACATACACACACACACACACACACATACAGTACACTCGCTCTACGTAACTACACATATATAAACATCCACACATACATATACACCCTCGCACATACAGTACACTCACTCTACGTAACTACACATATATAAACACGCACACATACATATACACACACACACACATACAGTACACTCGCTCTACGTAACTACACATATATAAACACGCACACATACATATACACACACGCACATACAGTACACTCGCTCTACGTAACTACACATATATAAACACGCACACATACATATACACACACACACATACAGTACACTCGCTCTACGTAACTACACATATATAAACACGCACACATACATATACACACACACACACATACAGTACACTCGCTCTACGTAACTACACATATATAAACACGCACACATACATATACACACACACACACACACATACAGTACACTCTCTCTACGTAACTACACATATATAAACACGCACACATACATATACACACACACACATACAGTACACTCTCTCTACGTAACTACACATATATAAACACGCACACATACATATACACACACACACACACATACACACACACGCACACATACATATACACACACACACACACACACATACAGTACACTCGCTCTACATAACTACATATATAAACACGCACACATACATATACACACACGCACATACAGTACACTCGCTCTACGTAACTACACATATATAAACACGCACATACAAATACACACACACACATACAGTACACTCGCTCTACGTAACTACACATATATAAACACGCACACATACATATACACACACACACACATACAGTACACTCGCTCTACGTAACTACACATATATAAACACGCACACATACATATACACACACACACATACAGTACACTCGCTCTACGTAACTACACATATATAAACACGCACACATACATATACACACATACAGTACACTCGCTCTACGTAACTACACATATATAAACACGCACACATACATATACACACACACACACATACAGTACACTCGCTCTACGTAACTACACATATATAAACACGCACACATACATATACACACACACACACACATACAGTACACTCGCTCTACGTAACTACACATATATAAACACGCACACATACATATACACACACGCACATACAGTACACTCTCTACGTAACTACACATATATAAACACGCACACATACATATTCACACACACACACATACAGTACACTCTCTCTACGTAACTACACATATATAAACACGCACACATACATACGCACACACACACACATACAGTACACTCGCTCTACGTAACTACACATATATAAACACGCACACATACAAATACACACACACACATACAGTACAGTCGCTCTACGTAACTACACATATATAAACACGCACACATACATATACACACACACACATACAGTACACTCGCTCTACGTAACTACACATATATAAACACGCACACATACATATATACACACACACATACAGTACACTCTCTCTACGTAACTACACATATATAAACACGCACACATACAGTACACACACACACACACACACATACAGTACACTCGCTCTACGTAACTACACATATATAAACACGCACACATACATATACACACACACATACAGTACACTCGCTCTACGTAACTACACATATATATACACGCACACATACATATACACACACACACACACATACAGTACACTCGCCCTACGTAGCTACACATATATAAACACTCACACATACATATACACACACACACACACATACAGTACACTCGCTCTACGTAACTACACATATATAAACACGCACACATACATATACACACATACAGTACACTCGCTCTACGTAACTACACATATATAAACACGCACACATACATATACACACACACACACATACAGTACACTCGCTCTACGTAACTAAACATATATAAACACGCACACATACATATACACACACACACATGCAGTACACTCTCTCTACGTAACTACACATATATAAACACGCACACATACAGTACACACACACACACACATACAGTAAAATCGCTCTACGTAACTACACATATATAAACACGCACACACACACATACAGTACACTCTCTCTACGTAACTACACATATATAAACACGCACACATACATATACACACACACACATACAGTACACTCGCTCTATCTCATACATAAAGAGACACACACATACATGCACACCATATAATATCTTTCCCACTCTTCTTCACACACACATACACACAATCCCATACATTCACAAACACAAAGTCACATATACCCACACCTACACACATAGACACCTACCAGAAACCATCACAAATACATTCTCATACAGTATGCATAAAGACACACACACACACACACACACACACACACACACACATATCATACACAAATACACATAATATATAGACTCATGCACTCATTCTCTATAATTTATACTTATATAAACATTTATCAACTGCCTTTACTACAAAATGATTTTACTCAGCATGTTTACACCTTTATCATTAATATGTACAAATATATTAATGTATTATGATATAGTACGTAATTGTATTACTGATTTATATATATATATATATATATATATATATATATATATATATATATATACAGAGAGAGGAGAGATGAGAGAGAGAGAGAGAGAGAGAGAGAGAGAGAGAGAGAGAGAGAGAGAGAGAGAGAGAGAGAGAGAGAGAGAGAGAGAGAGAGAGAGAGATAAAACAAGAGAGAAAAGAAGAATATGTAAGCTAAATTTAGGCACGATGCACAATGGAAGGAGCGTGCTAATTCCTGGTAAGAGGAAGAAGGGGAGCAGAAGACGAAGAAGAAAAGGAATACATTATATATATATATATATATATATATATATATACTATAATAGTAGTATGTATCTGTTTATCTATCTCTATTTATCTACTCAGCTATGCCTTTTGCTCTATATCAATAATTATGGTGATAATGGTTGTTACCGAATTATTTGGTTCTTTGTTGATTGCGGGGATGATGCTGAAGATGCCACGCTGCTGTTCATGATGATGACAATAACATAAATAATAATGATGATGATATTAATAACGATAATATAACAAAACTGTTTCTGCCGTTGATGTTGATAGTGGTGGTGATGGTGATATTAATGACGATGATAGTGATGATGATATTATTAATGATGGTGGTGATGACTCTAATACTGTTATACTCTGTTTCATTTCATCTGGCGGTAAATTGAATCCCTTAGCAGCTAATGTATCGATATTTAGTGGACAAATATGAAAGCACTATGTCTCTGCCTCATATTAACACCAAGTTTATATAATTAGCACCATATTTCACTACCAAATCTTCAACATAACGGAGAAATCTTGATGGGAACTTTGCAGTTTACCGTCAGTTGAAAAGAAACAGGGTATAGTGAAGTGAAAGAAGCATACAGAGAAGGAATAGGATGGCAATAACACTATAACAATAACACACTTTGGATGATAATGATGATGATGCTGCCTGGTGGTGGTGATGATGACAAGGGTGGTGATGAAAGGTGTATACCACCTCATAATTAACAGTCTTCATAAACAGCACACACACACACACACACACACACACACACACACACACACACATACACACACACATACACACACACACACACAGCCCGTAGCCTAGTAGGTAGAGCTCTCGTCTCACACACGAGGGGTCGGGGGTTCAATCCCCGGCCGGGCGGAGACAAATTGGGCTTGCCTCCTTTCATGTGTTAGCCTCAGTTCACCTAGCTGTAAATAGGTACCTGGAATAAGTGGACGACGTTGTGACGTCCAATCTGGGGTTGGCAAAAATGGTACAAGGCGAGATGGGTATCATATGGTTCACCTAAGCTGATGGCTACCTAAGCCTTCGGGCGAGACGGTACCGTCTATAGTGAGAATGGTACCATACAGATCCACCCTAAGCCTTCGTTTCCGATGTCGCCAATTGGCTAAAAATACAGACTACACACACATCCACAGCCATTCCAACGATACATATAATACCTACGCATATAGGAGGCGGGAAATAACGAGCATGCTCACTCCCGCAATACAACTAGAGTAAGTACAACTAGAGTAAGTACATACACACACACACACACACACACACACACACACACACACACACACACACACACACACACACACACACACACACACACACACACATACACACACACACACCCTTCATTAGACAGGAATTGAACAAGTAACGGCATTTATATTATTACTATGGGTAAGTTAATTAATTAGTACCTTAAACTGTTAATTAACCTTCCTGAGCCTATTAAAAACGCATAGAGGTAATTAGAATGATACTGAGATAATTCTAGTGTAACAAACAGTACATTACGTGTCATGTAGGAGGAAATAGTCATCAAAGGACTTAGGAGAGTAAATCCCATATTATAGTGAATCCAGCTACAGACTAAATAGACACTGCCATCAATTGAAGGGACTGTATATTATATGTTCACATTATTATATTTAGTTTGCTACCTAACTCTCCATCAAGCTTAAGGGGGGTGACCTGTTATTGTTCTGTCCTTTTCTATCTTTCTCTGGCTTGTATCCATTTGGCCCCATTCACCCTACTGTTTTAAGACGTTTATCCCTATCCAGGTGTCAATTTTTTACTGGTGAGCGGTAGCGAGCCAGCATATTTTTTATTTTTGTTTGACAGCAGGCTAAATTTGTACATTTTTCGATAGAAAAATGTCTCCGGCGAAGCCGGATTTCTTCATATAATGCTGGCTCGTTATCGCTCGCCAGGAAGAAATCGACACCTACAGTAGATGGGGATAAACGTCTTAAAATAGTTGGCTGAATGGGGCCGAATGGATACAAGCCAGAGAAAGAGAGAAAAGGACAGAAATAACAAAAAAGCAGGTCACCCCCCTTAAAACAATACCGCCAAGATCCCCTTTTGAGAGAAATTTGTACATTTTTCGGTAGAATAATGACCAAACCGAAGCCCGGTTCCTCCTAAATAGTGAGTGAAAAGATAAACGGGTGGCTTCAGTGAGTATGAAGTCCAAGATTACGAGACAGTAGGCGATTCAGGTTCACGAAGCCATACAACACCGAGCAAAAATTGGCCTGCAACAAAGACGTTGCTAGTTTGAGAAATCAGATTCACGCTTTCTCTCATTTTTCTGGCTAATACTAGACACTTCTACTAAGGATTAAAAGGCCCTCTGGGAATCAAAGGTGTAATGTCTATATCAATTAAACCCTCTGACTATCGCAATTCCTTCCTAAGCTAAATTAAATGGACTTTTGATAGCCTGCATAAAATACAGACACTTGTACCAGTATGCTGAAGGAGTTAAGTCGACAATAATTAATACAGAAGATATATTTCTCAAAACTTTCCGGTAATACATTTTACCAGGATATATTTGTTGATGCAGGGGAGTTGGTTAATTCCATCAAGTGAATATCGTTTTTCCTAAATGTTGACAATACTAACCAATAATATTAAAAATAATTATAATAATAAAAATAGTGATAATAATAACAATATTTGTATTATTATTACTATTATTATGTTTATTATTATCAATATTTAGGAGAAATTATACCCACTTGATGGAATATTTTAATAAGAAGATATAATGTCTAAATTTCCAACATGATAACATTTTGGGTTGAAATGTGTTCGGTTTCATAAGTAATAAAGGAAATACATGATAAAAACAATACCCACCGAGTCTCCAAAATGGCGGGGTTGTTGATAGGTTGTCCGAGTCTCTGTACCATGAAGGGTATTTAAGAGGGTTGTACTCGATTTTTCTGGACCTCCTTCTCCCTCATGTATAGCATATTAGTTTTAAGGTTTCAATTCGTTAGTTTCGTTAGTTTGGCGATTTTGAGACCTTTCGCCTAATTTCTTTGTCTATTTTAAAAGCTTTCGTGCCATTTACGTGTCGAGTTTTTCCTGGTGAGCGATAGCGAGCCTGTAATTTTAGAAGGAATCGGCCTTCGGCCGCCACATTTTTCTACCGAAAAATGTACAAATTTATTCTGAGTCTAGGGGGTATGTTTTAAAGCTTGATGGAGGTCTAGAGAGGAAACTCAAAACAATTAATTAATAAATATATATATATACAGTATAAGCCAAAAACCAAGCACTAGCCCCTTAACAACCAGTAATTGTATTGGCAATATGAGGATAATAGCCATGATTCTGTCTTTCAACTCTATTACAGATTTCAGGGGGATGATGCTATTTCTGCTAATGAATAGAGCTTAATTAATTCTGATTATGTCATTTGTTTCTGTGTACATAAACAGGTTGGCAGGCGTAAATGTGATCATGTACACACAATCACACAAGGATATATTCACACACACACATAAACACACACACACACACACACACACACACACTCATATATATATATTATTATCACAGACATGTGTACATTTATCCTAAGACAAATTTAATAACCATAATCATTATATATACCGTATACACAACACTATCATTATATATACCGTATACACAACACTATCATTATATATACCGTATACACAACACTATCATTATATATACCGTATACACAACACTATCATTATATATACCGTATACACAACACTATCATTATATATACCGTATACACAACACTATCATTATATACCGTATACACAACACTATCATTATATATACCGTATACACAACACTATCATTATATATACCGTATACACAACACTATCATTATATATACCGTATACACAACACTATCATTATATATACCGTATACACAACACTATCATTATATATACCGTATACACAACACTATCATTATACCGTATACACAACACTATCATTATATATACCGTATACACAACACTATCATTATATATACCGTATACACAACACTATCATTATATACCGTATACACAACACTATCATTATATACCGTATACACAACACTATCATTATATATACCGTATACACAACACTATCATTATATATACCGTATACACAACACTATCATTATATATACCGTATACACAACACTATCATTATATACCGTATACACAACACTATCATTATATATACCGTATACACAACACTATCATTATATATACCGTATACACAACGTAAACGTATATATACCGTATACACAACGTAAACGTATATATACCGTATACACAACACTATCATTATATAACCGTATACACAACACTATCATTATATATACCGTATACACAACACTATCATTATATATACCGTATACACAACACTATCATTATATATACCGTATACACAACACTATCATTATATATACCGTATACAACACACTATCATTATATACCGTATACACAACACTATCATTATATATACCGTATACACAACACTATCATTATATATACCGTATACACAACACTATCATTATATATACCGTATACACAACACTATCATTATATATACCGTATACACAACACTATCACACATATTGGAATACACACACACATACACACAGACAATGACGCACAGTTAGGCAAATACAATTATACAAACATGTATATTATGTATAAAAACAATCACATATAAGAACAAATAGGTATATACATATAAACATACAATCACACATTATCAACCAACATATATAATATAATACACTTTCCATTTTACATGAGCAATGCATAATCAGCCTGCAATAATTGCTTTCTATAACAAATGCAACACTCATTTCGTATTGTTGCACCCGTTTGGAAGAGTGTAATATAAATGTGCTCTGAATGAATGGCCTATTATAAACATATTCTCAATTATTTTCAAACTAGTTATTTTAATATACTGTATGTGCCAGTTTTGTTACAGTCTAACAGTTTAAAATGCAAACCCACATTTTACAGTGTGCACAAAAATATATGAATCCCGCAGGTATAGGTATATATAAATAATTATGATAACACACACGCGCAGCCACACAAGCACACACACACGCGCAGCCACACACACACATCCACAACCATTCCAACGATACATATAACACCTACACATATAGGAGGCGGGAAATAACGAGCATGCTCACTCCCGCAATACAACTAGAGTAAGTACATATATATATTTGTTTTCAGATTTTAAGACGTCTACTTTTAGCTCACCAGATAGTGTTTATTAATCCTCCTTTACCTCTCCGTCGCTCTAGCCATTCTCCAATACCTCTTTTTCGCTCTTATGTTTTTTAGGCGCCCGAAGCAGATGAGCGTGTAGCATGTCTCAGTCAGTTAGTCCCAAGGGGAAAAAAGAGGAACAAAAAACTATGGGGGACGACTGAGGAGGTACCGGAAGGAAGGAAGGAAAGGGCTGAGTGGGATCTAGATAGGTAGATAGATCGATAGATAGATAGATAGAGTAAAACGTTGCTATCCATTTTTTTTTCTATTCAACAGCTGAGCTCTGGAACTCTCCCAGAATCAGTCTTTCCTTCTTCCTATCACTTAAATTGCTTCAAACTCCAGGCATTTTGGCTCGAACTTTCGTTGATTTTGGCCCTGTCACTCTTTCAACTCTGGGGCGGCACTCGCCGCAGGCAGCTCTGCCTTTTGTCTCCAGCACTCACATAGAAACAAAAAGATAGAAAATTAGATAGAAAATTAGATAGATAGATAGATAGATATAGATAGATAAATAGATAGATGATATAGATAGATAGAGATAGATAGATAGATAGATAGATAGATAGATAAGAGAGAGAGAGAGAGAGAGAGAGAGAGAGAGAGAGAGAGAGAGAGAGAGAGAGAGAGATATGCTAGACCTAACACGAATGGTAGCCCAAAAAACTCTCTAGCTATGCGAGGACGAGACAGAGGAAAAAGGCAAGGAGGGAAAGGGCAGATGAAGATGAAGAGACTGAGGGAGATGGAAGAGCACATAGAACACCTCGAGCACCTCCTGGCCTCCCAAGAGTGGCCAATACATCCCGAAGACTATTAGGTACACATAGTACTCCAAACAATCCCTCCCCAATCTTGTTTGCAAATATCCAAGGCCTAAAAAATAGAACCACGAACAAAGTACCATTTATTAGGGGCCTGCTAGAAGAAGGAAACGCTATATTTGCGGCTCTCACAGAAACTCACATTAAAGATCAGGAAGATAGTGAGGTATGGATTCCTGGTTACAACCTACATAGGGCGGACAGAACGCATAGATCACATGGAGGTGTAGCCTTGTACATACATGACTCACTGATATGTACTGAATTCCTAAATAACAGTAATGAAGTGGTGGAAATACTTGGAGTTAAAATAGAATCCCTAAATTTAGCAGTTATTGTTACATACAGGCCTCCAGACTCATCCCGAGAAGAATTCAAAACCCAGCTCAACAAAATAAAATCAGAAGTGGAAACCCTGGGGAACCCAACACCAAATATTATATGGCTAGGAGACTTTAACCTACCAAACATTAAATGGAGACAACTAGAAAACCAGTTAGTGGCAAATAACACCGGAGAAGCAAATACTAATACGAGAGAGCTTTTTGAACTTTGTGATTTTTTTAGTCTTACCCAACATATTGCTGAACCCACACGGGAAAACAATATCTTAGACCTGGTCTTCACTAACAACGACTCTCTAGTACACAGCATTAACATATCGGACACAACATACTCAGATCATAAATTAATTGAGATCAAAACAACCTTAGAAAGTGTACAGACAACCTCAGAATCGAGAACAAAAACCGGCCCCTTCAGTAAATTTAACTTCAATAACAAAAACATTAGGTGGGAAGAGGTAAATCAAGAAATGGAGGAAATAGACTGGGAAGATTTAATGGATAACCTGACACCAGCAGAATGTCTAGTCTTAATAACAGAAACCATGACCCAAATCTGTAGCCACCATATACCTGCAAGACAAACAAAACGAAGAAGCAAACAAGATCGGGAAAGGAGGAGGCTGTACAGAAGAAGAAAATTACTCACACAAAGACGCACACATAAAAATCTACAGGATAGGCAAAAGGTCGAAATAGATAGAGAAATTGTGGAAATTGAACAAAGGCTAAGAATATCATATGAACATATGGAAGAGGAGAGGAAAGCTATTGCAGGTATAAAGGAAAATTCCAAATACTTCTTTTCATACGCCAAACAAAAGGCTAAAACAACATCAAACATCGGCCCACTGAGCAAAGGGGACGGCTCTTTCACAGGGGACAAAAAGGAAATGAGCGAACTCTTAAGCAGGCAGTATGAAATGGCATTCAGTGAGCCTGATGAAACAAAAGTCATCAGAGACCAAAATATATTTTTCATAGAAACCTCCCCCACGGAAACCCCTCAGATGCTGGATATTGATTTCGGTCCAAAAGACATAGAAGAGGCCATTTCCAACATGCCATCCCACTCGGCACCAGGCCCGGACTCTTGGAATTCGATCCTAATGAAAAAATGTAAGGAAAACCTCTCAAAACCCCTGGCTATAATGTGGAGAAGGAGTCTAGACACTGGTGACATACCAGATAGCTTGAAAAACGCAATAATTGCCCCACTGAATAAAGGAGGGAGTAAAGCACTACCAAAAAACTACCGCCCGGTAGCTCTAACCTCTCACATCATTAAAGTTTTCGAGCGAGTCCTGCGAAGCAAAATTTCAACATTCATGGAGACAAATGAACTACACAACACCGGTCAACATGGGTTCAGAGCGGGAAGATCATGTCTCTCACAACTTTGGAACACTATGACAACATTCTTAAAGCGCTAGAAGAAAAGAAAAACGTGGATGTCATTTACACCGATTTTGCTAAGGCATTTGATAAATGTGACCATGGTATAATAGCCCACAAACTGAAAGCAAAAGGTATAACTGGGAAAATCGGACGGTGGATATACAATTTCCTCGTAAACCGAAAACAATCGGTAGCAGTAAACCAAGTCACTTCTGAGCCTTCGGATGTCAAAAGCTCAGTGCCCCAAGGAACAGTACTAGCGCCCCTTCTGTTCCTCATACTAATTTGCGACATAGATACCAACACCAGACACAGTACGGTGTCGTCTTTTGCTGATGACACAAAATTAAGCAAGATAGTAAACACACAAGAGGACACGGGCCGACTGCAGGAAGACATGAATGTAGTGTTCCAGTGGACCAGGGAAAACAACATGCAATTCAATGAGGAAAAATTCCAATTAATACGGTACGGAGATAATAATGGTGTTAAAGAAATTACAAATTACTTAACAGAATCTAACCACATAATAGAACGGAAAGACAGTGTAAAAGACCTTGGGGTATTAATGTCTGAAAATATGGGTTTCAAAGTACATAACCAGGTCAAAGTGGCGGCTGCGAAACGTCTAACGGGTTGGATTCTGCGTACTTTTAAAACACGCGGTGAATTGCCTATGATAACGCTCTTCAAATCTCTAGTGCTACCGCGGCTTGAATACTGTAGCGTATTAACATCCCCATACAAAGCAGGTGAAATAAATGACGTAGAGAGTGTACAAAGAAATTTCACTTCGCATATAAGTTCGATAAAACATCTACACTATTGGGAGCGTTTAAGAGCACTGAATCTGTACTCACTGGAACGTAGAAGAGAACGTTACCTAATAATATACACGTGGAAAATCGCAGAGGGTTTAGTACCAAACCTACATACTCCGATAGTCATGAAATTCAGTGATAGGAGAGGCTGGGAATGCGAAATCCCCCGGATGAATAACAGGGGTGCTATGGGCTCTCTGCGAGAGGGCTGGTTATCACACAGAGGCCCACGTCTCTTCAACAAACTCCCACGGCGAGTAAGAGACATGAGGGACATCTCGTTAGACAACTTCAAGAGAGCCCTAGATGTCGAACTGCAAAAAGTGCCAGACGAGCCCATCCTCGCAAGGGAGCGAGCTGTCGCTTCAAACAGTCTACTGCACCAAATCACCACCCATAACGAGGGGCGTCGCGCTCCTTGGTGCCGCTAGAGGAGCGGCGAACACATCCAAAGGTATCCAAAGGTAAAGGAGAGAGAGAGAGAGAGAGAGAGAGAACATGGATGGACGAAGAGTTAGATGGATGGATGGATAGATATATAGATAGAAAACAAAATGTATAACTAGATAGATACATAGATATATAGATGGATAGATTGATATATGATTATACAGGCACTCTTCACTTAAGTCACCTTGTTTAAATGATTACATTGTTCAAAATAAATTTGAACAAGTCCTGTAAAGCATCAACATATATATATATATATATATATATATATATATATATATATATATATATTATATACTACTGTATATATAAATCCGAAAACGATACACCCAGACAAAACGAACGCGAATAAATATAATTAGTAAATATCCTAAGGAGTTGCCAGCAGGCATAATGCACTAAACCATCTCCAAATTAAGGGGGTAGTACTCGTTTTTTGGGTCTTGATAGCGTAATGCATAAGTGCGCGGAATTTCGGTGTGAATGTCCTAGGTTCGAGTCCTTGGAGTGCCATATGTATTTCTTAATGTCATTAATTGAGCTTAGAAGTGAAGTTGGTTGGTGGAAAAAAATCTAAAATATATTCCTTAATATTTTGGTTCCCTCCCTAGACCTCCATCAATCTTAAAAAAAATACACCCCCAAGACCCCCTATCAAGATAAATTTGTACATTTTTCGTTAGAAAAAAATCCCGGCCGAAGGCCAGTTCCTTCTAAAATTATAGGCTCGCTATTGCTCGCCAGGAAAAAATCGACACCTAAAGGGCACGAAAGGTCTTAATATTGACAAAATAGTGGGGTGAAAGGTCTCAAAATCGCCAAACTAACGAAACAAACTTCTTAATATCTCAAACCAAATATGCTAAACATGAGGGAGAAGGGGGTCCAGAAAAAACTACAAGAAAATGCTCTCACGACTTTCTTTTTGTTTTCTTTTTAAATACCCAGAAAACAACACCGAGTTAATGCCCTCCAGGGAAAAGCATAATTATTCTCTTTTCCTCTTACTTTTATTTTTTATTTTTTTGCACAAATTTCGAGTCAACATTTTGTTCTGCCTAATGTTAAAAGTTTGCAGTTTCTTGTTTGGGGTGCCTCAATGTTGGAGTTTCTCGGGGGGAGGTGGGGGAGGGGGGAGGGGTTGATATTGTTGTTGTTGGTGCTGTTGTTGTTGTTCCCCAGGCTGCCTGGCCGAACAGCCCCAAGTCCCTGAGCAAGACCAAGAACATAACCGAACGCCCCCACAGAACCCTCCCTGCCTACCACAATAAAGCCTGGGTGACCGAAGCCACTCCATGGCGGGGAGCTGAGGAGGGTGCGGAAACGCCCGGGAAACCAAAGCCCCACCCAGGGCCCTGTGCCCCTCATCAATTATGAAGAGAAAGTTGAGGCGCAAAGGAAAAAATGTGACGCTTTGGCTTCCAATCTGCCCACTTCTAGGTTGGCAGATTGGGAGGTCAATCCACGGAAGAGACGCCGTCACTTGAGATCTAGAAAATATATAAGTAAAAGGAACAGTTAGATTAAGCTATAGGCATGGCAGAGATCGCTCAGTTCTCACTCTGATATATCGGCCCATCACCACATGACTAGAACCCAATCCTCTCAGCATCCGCTAGGAAAGGCCCTAGAAAGCCGCCTTTGGCGGGGGGGATAGCTCCCCTATTTCAACCCCTTTAGGGGTTGGGCACCCGCCCTGGTGTTGGTGTTGTTGTTGATAGTGTATTATATTGATGTTGTTGTTGGTGGTGGTGTTGTTGTTGGTGATATGTTGTTGTTGTTGGTGTAGCTGTTGGGGTTGTTGGTAGGGGAAATGGTGGTGGTGTTGTTGATGGTGGTGGTGGTATGTTGCTGTTGTTGGTGGTGGTATGTTGTTGGTGGTGGTACTATGTTGTGGTTGTTGTTGTTGGTGTAGCTGTTGGGGTTGTTGGTAGGGAAAATGGTGGTGTTGCTGATGGTGGTGGTGGTATGTTGCTCTTGGTGGTAGTGGTATGTTGTTGGTGTTGTGGTTGTTGTGGTTATTGGTAGGGGAAATGGTGGTGTTGTTGTTGTTGTGGGTGGTGGTATGTTGATGTTGGTGGTGGTGGTATGGTGTTGTTGTGGTAGTTGGCAGGGGAAAAGGTTGTGTTGTTGTTGTTGGTGGTGGTGTGTTGTAGTTGGTGGTGGTGGTATGGTGTTGTTGTTGTAGATATAACTGTTGCGGTTGTTGGTAGGGGAAATGTTGGTGTTGTTGTTGATGGTGGTGGTGATATGTTGCTGTTGGTGGTGTTGTTGTTGTGGTTTTGGTAGGGGAAATGGTGGTGTTGTTGGTGATGATGGTGATGGTATGTTGTTGTTGATGGTGGTGGTATGTTGGTGGTGTTGTTGTTGTTGTTGTTGTGGTTGTTGGTAGCGGAACAGGTTGTGTTGTTGTTGTTGGTGGTATGTTGTAGTTGGTGGTGGTGGTATGTTGTAGTTGGTGTTGTGGTTGCAGTTGTTGATGGTGAAGATAATACTGTTGTTGTTGTTGTTGTTGTTGTTGTTGTTGTTGCAATTGTTCCTAATGTTGTTGGAGATATGCTTGTTGTGGTCTTTGCTCAGTTTTTCTATTTTGCAATTTTGTTTCCCGTAACTCTCTTTAAGGAGGTATTACATGAACAATAATTCTTCCTATATTTTTAATCCGGAACTCAGATATAGTGGCTTTGGTAACACACTTTTATAAGCAAATATGGTACAATAACAACAACAACAATAATAATAATAATAATAATAAGAAGAAGAAGAAATAATAAAAATAAAACTACTAATACTACTACTACTACTACTAATACAAATAATAATAATAATGCTAATAATAATAATAATAATAATAATAGTAATAATAATAATAATAAAGCATTGTCTCAATATATTACCAGGAAAATGTTGCGGAATAAAAGTTGCTGAAAAAACCTTCGCGTGTGAAACCCCCTTTATGAGGACTTTAGTGGCGGGGTAAGAAAGAGGAAGAAGAGGATAGATAATGAGGAAGGAAGAGGATAGATAATATGGAAAGAGGAAGAGGAAGGGGATATATAATGAGGAAAGAAGAAGAAGGGGATAGATAATGAGGAAAGAAGAAGAGGAAGGGGATAAATAATATGGAAAGAGGAAGAGGAAGGGGATAGATAATGAGGAAAGAGGAAGAAGGGGATAGATAATGAGGAAAGAAGAAGAGGAAGGGGATAAATAATATGGAAAGAGGAAGAGGAAGGGGATAGATAATGAGGAAAGAGGAAGAAGGGGATAGATAATGAGGAAAGAAGAAGAGGAAGAGAATAAATAATATGGAAAGAGGAAGAGGAAGGGGATAGATAATGAGGAAAGAGGAAGAAGGGGATAGATAATGAGGAAAGAAGAAGAAGGGGATAGATAATGAGGAAAGAAGAAGAGGAAGGGGATAAATAATATGGAAAGAGGAAGAGGAAGGGGATAAATAATATGGAAAGAGGAAGAGGAAGGGGATAGATAATGAGGAAAGAGGAAGAAGGGGATAGATAATGAGGAAAGAAGAGGAAGGGGATAGATAATGAGGAAAGAAGAGGAAGAGGATAGATAATATGTACAGAGGAAGAGGAAGAGGATAGATAATATGTAAAGAGGAAGAGGAAGGGGATAGATAATAAGGAAAGAAGAAGAGGAAGAGGATAGATAATATGTAAAGAGGAAGAGGAAGGGGATAGATAATGAGGAAGAGGAAGGGGATAGATAATGAGGAAGAGGAAGGGGATAGATAATGAGGAAAGAGGAAGAGGAAGGGGATAAATAATGAGGAAAGAGGAAGAGGAAGGGGATAAATAATAAGGAAAGAGAAAGAAGAAGGGGATAGATAATGAGGAAAGAGGAAGAAGGGGATAGATAATAAGGAAAGAAGAAGAGGAAGGGGATAAATAATAAGGAAAGAGAAAGAAGAAGGGGATAGATAACGAGGAAAGAGGAAGAAGGGGATAGATAATAAGGAAAGAGGAAGGGAATAGATAATAAGGAATACAAGATAAAGTGGATAGATAATAATAACAAGAAAAGGAAGGGATAAGGAAATAAGGGAAAGCAGAGGAATGCGAAAGGAAGAGAATAAAGATAGATAATAAGGAAATGGAGACAAAGGGAATAGAGAAGGAGGAAACAAAGAAAATATGGCAAGATAAAATGGGGATTTAACCTTTTCAGTGTTCGAGGATGCCTTTTCATTTAATTCCCTCTAGAAATAAAATAGGCAAATGTTATCTCAATTCACCCTCTGACTCTCAAAATGGTTTACTAAACGGATCACAATCGTCTATTAATAGCCATAATAAAATGGAGGACCGCATCCTCGTATCCTGAAAGGGTTAAGCAGTTAGAGAAGTCAGAATGGGTCATAATTTGTTTCATTGAGTGTACATATCCACCGGTAAAACTACTTGATGAATAATGTGAAGGTGTTATTTAACTCAAGATGCGTGGACGTTTTTCCTAAGTATATTCTGGCTATCATTAGTTAACATTATTAGGCTTGCATACGTTAGAGAGACGCAGAGTTAGAGGGGATATGTTAGATCTGTTCAAATGGGTAAGTAGGATAAATAAAGGGGACATGAAAGAAGCAATGAAGCTCAGTGATGGCAAGAGAACTCGAGCAAATGGTTTCAATTTGGATAATTTTATTTCAGAAAAGATATAGGCAAGTATTTGTTTGGTACCAGAGTTGTAGATATGTGGAACAGGCTACCGAGTGCTATGGTAGGATCAAGAACGATAGAGAGCTTCAAGACAAAATTAGATAGTCACATGGGTGAGATGGAATGGGTGTGAAGGGGATCTGCCTTGAGTGGACCAATCGGCTATCTGCAGACTTGTGTTCTTGTAATTGTATTCAGTTTAGGAAAGGCATTTGGAAGGCAGAAGGTTAATTGATATATACATTTTTCGTTCGACTCCTAAATGAACTTCCTAAGCTGCATAAAATCGTCTAATGAATGATAACCAAAGCTAACTATTAAAACGTGTCATGATCCTGAAGGTGTATACAGCCGAGCTTAATAAAAAATATATTCATACGATGTCATATTATCATATACTGTATTCTCATATTCTTTAATATACGGTAGTCATATTCTCCAGATAAAATCATAACATTTTTAGACTCACATCTACAACCCGAGAGAAATGTAATTGACTATTTGTGTGTGTGTTTTTTACTAATTCATTTGTATATAATCATTATGGTAATAAAATAATAATAATAATAATAATAATAATAAATATAATAATATTATGTTTTCTTTTACTACAATTTAAGATATTGTGTTGTGGTACATGGGGAATATTATCTTGAAGAGTGGGTGTAGGCTACCCATGATGCTATTAATTTACAGGAACGTTGAGATCACCTCAGAAAAATCCTGAAATTTCTTGTGGACATAATACCAATCGCGCCCTCACCTTGTTGTTATTGTTATATTAATGATATTTTTGCATTATTTTAAAATGTGTACCATAGCATATTAGAGCAAATGTAGCCTCCAGTACCGGCCATTGTGGCCAAAATGACTCATCAGCTATGAGACAACATCCTCCTAGCACAAGAGTTTATGGGTTACTAACTAGCTGGCCTTGAGAAGCTGAGGGGGAGGATAAGAAGTGTTCCCAACTAGTCATGTTAGCAGCTCTCGCTCAATATTAGCAGGAACAAGGATCCCATATTACTGACGGACGAGAGCCGTCGCTGGTGCTGGCGCATAACGTTTTTACTAACGAATGTCAGCCGTCGCTGGTACTGGATGGGTTAAGGTGAGATAGGTTGCTTTTCTAGCCCCCCTTCTCCCTCATATTTAGTCCCATTAGTTTTGAGATTTTAAGACATTCGCCCCATTAGTTTGTCAGTTTTAAGACCTTTCGTCCCATT
This sequence comes from Paralithodes platypus, assembly GCA_032716605.1. Taxonomy (NCBI): domain Eukaryota; kingdom Metazoa; phylum Arthropoda; class Malacostraca; order Decapoda; family Lithodidae; genus Paralithodes; species Paralithodes platypus. Next base: position 16,106,751 of record CM064528.1, on the reverse strand, counting down.
TCACTATCGATATCAAGACCTTTCATGCCATTTAGGTGTCGATTTTTTCCTGGCTAGTGATAACGAGCCTGTAATTTTAAAAGGAACCGGCCTTTGGCCGAGACATTTTTCTATTGACAAATGTACAAATGTATCTTGAAGGGGATTTAGGGGGGTGTTTTTTAAGCTTGATGGAGGTCTAGGGAGGAAAATAAATAAATAAATAGATAGATTAATAAACAAACAAATAAATGCGCCCATCCTCCCTAGAAGAATTTGTATTTATAACTGTTGTTATTGCTTCTGCTATTGCTGAAGTCGATGGTATCCTATTGATTATTATTATAATTATTGCGCTTATGATTATTATCATATTATTATTATTATTATTATAATTATTATTATTATTAGTAGTAGTAGTAGTAGTAGTAGTTGCATTATTATTGTTAACATTATTACTATTATTATCACAAGCCTGCTTTCAGCAAATACTATCTCTACCAAAATATATACCTATATTTTAGTAGAACTGGTCCCCACAAAATATAACAAGGCTTAAAATATTCCGATACGATAAAAACTAGAAGCATATCACCATCATGCATATGCTGTAGTTCATGAGAATAGGTCCCCGTATAAATTCACCGGGTTTAAGGGGAGATGGGCCGATTTTCTGAACCACTTTCTCCCTTATGTTTAGCCCCATTAGTTTTGAGATTTTAAGGTGTTCGGCTCATTAGTTTGACAATTTTAACACCTTTCGCCCTATTTCGTTGTCATTTCTAAGACCTTTCGTGCCATTTAGGTGTCGATTTTTCCCTGGCGAGCGGTAGCGAGTCTGAAATTTTAAGAGAAACCGGCCTTCAGCCAGGACATTTGTCTACCGAAAAATGTACAAATATATCTTGAAGGGGGTCTAGGGGTTGTTTTTCTAAGCTTGATGGAGGTCTAGCGAGGGAACTGAGAAATAGAGGAATACATTAATTAATAACAGAAAAAAACCGGCCCATCTCCCCTTAAAGTATTTAGGCAGGGTATAAACTGAAAACACACTCCCAAATCTTTCAACAAGTCGATAAAAGAGCAGCTGAACCCTGGATTAAACACTTTGAGAGCTTTTTTCCCGCATGCACAAAATCTGGTTATCCAATCGAAATTTTTGTATGTACCGTATATATATATATTTTTTTTTTTTTTTTTGGGGGGGGGGGCTCGTTCAGTTTTCGTGCTTCTGTGCTTGCGCCAATTTTTCTATTTGTTTATAGTTTATTTGCTATATTGTTCATTCGTTTATTTACATTTTTCGTGTGGGCTGTGGGGTGTTTCATAAATTGCTGGATATATTTTTACACAATTTGTTATTAATTTGTCTGTATATATTATATTATATTATTTCACAGTTTTTATTTAATTATATATTTTTCTTTCCATTTATTTGCTACTGTGTCCTGTATTTTATACAAGTATGTCTACTAAATGTACTAATTCTGTCTTGTGAATGTGGATGTATGTATGTACTGTATGTATGTATGAATGTATATATGAATGTATGGGCATCAATCTCAATCTCACTCTCCTTATGTCCTTATGTCTATTAATCTATCAATCTACCTATCTATCTATCTATCTATCTACTGTATATAAATGTAACTTCTTTAATCTCTCACACACTCACTCTCACTCTCTCTCTCTCTCTCTCTCTCTCTCTCTCTCTCATTTTTATACCCAGAATCAATCGGGGTTCGTTCATATTGTGCAGAATTTAATAGACAGTTCATATGAATCTCACGCAGGGGAGAGAGAGAGAGAGAGAGAGAGAGAGAGAGAGAGAGAGAGAGAGAGAGAGAGAGAGAGAGAGAAAAAAAACAGAGAGAGAGAGAGAGAAAATATAGAAATGATCAATGTAGTCAAAATTATGTGAAAAAATTATTCAAATTATATATAGTCTGTCATTGAAACTAGGTCAGAAAACTTGACCAGTAACGTAGTATTAGTATTAGTCGTACACATACCGTAGTATAACTATTACTTAAAAAAAAAAACATAATCGGGTAATATTCTTAGAAAGTCATAGCAAAATAGAATAGAGTTCCAAAAATGCAAGAAGGCCAAGAAAGGAGAGAGAGGAGGAGGTAAGAATGAAAGTCGATCAAATCCTATATGCCTTCCGATAATTGAATGAATCCTATTAACACTATCTTCATCAACCAAGATGAGAGAGAGAGAGAGAGAGAGAGAGAGAGAGAGAGAGAGAGAGAGAGAGAGCGAGAGCGAGAGAGAGAGAGCGAGAGCGAGAGAGAGAGAGAGAGAGTTTGTGAGTGAGAGTGAGAGAGAAATATACATGAAAGTAGCATAAAACAGATTTATATGACAGTTTATAGATACAGAAGGGCGGAGAAGATGAACTCGTGAAAGACTGAATATTACGAACATTTGTAAACATGAACAACATAAAACAAAACATGAGAGACAGAAACAGTGGCAGAGAGTGTAACGGATGATCACATAAATCACAGACACTATAAGACAAAATAAATAGACAAAAACAATCTCAGCAAGAGTCTGTTATGACAAAAAACATATCTATCTATCTATATTATCTGGCCAAATCCCCACTTTTCCTATTTATTTATTTATTTATCTATTTATTTATTTTGTTTTATTTATTTTTTAAATTTTTTATGATTTTTTTTTTTTTTTTTTTTTTGGGGTGGGGGGGCGACTCAAGACAGAGCCAGAATAGGGATAACGCAACAGAAAACAATGAACACACAAAAACTATATAACAAACATTAATTTGTGACCACACTCTTAGCTCCAGCCAAATCATTAATAACAATCATAAGAACTACCAAACTGAAAGCTAAATAACAATAATTTTAATTCAATAAAACACATGTTACTTATAGCAAGTTCGACACAGTCACATCTAGGAGTGTATAATAGTAACGATCATGTATGTATGTATGTATGTATGTATGTATGTATGTACTGTAGATATGTATGTATGTACAGTATGTACTCTGACTCCTACCCCATTTTTTATTATTATTATTATTATTATTATTATTATTGAGGGTGGCCGACTCAAGACAGAGCCCGAACAGGGACATCACAACAAAACAGAAACAAAAAATCACATCATAATCCCAACGATCATAATCCCAATAATACACACCTATGCAGTTTTAGAAGGACCAGTGGGAATGAAAGATATAAGGACTCTCTTAAATAACTCTCTAACTTCTCCAAATCCTTAGCAATATCCTAATAGCAGTATCATAAAATATCCATGTCAACCACTTAAGCTACAAATTACACTACAATAGTCATGGCTATAATAACTTATCATTATAAAAAACGTAGCCTCAGTTACACAAAATTACTCATACTTTCATAACTGCATATACACATAACAACCACCTCAACCATTACTACAACTATTCATAACCATGTTTGTTTTGATTAAGTAAGTCTGTCAAAATAATAAAAGTTAACATCACTGAAATAATCACTGTTAATTGCACAATACAAAAAACACATAATATATATACTACATTATATTGGCGCAATTATAAATGGTCATCATACACACAACTACAATTACATATTCCAACCACAATTACACGGAAGAACAATAACAACAACAACTATTTACATCAGCTTCCTGGGCGTTTCCGCACCCTCCTCGGCAGTGAGGGTTCTGTGGGGGCGCACGGTTATGGCCTTCGCCTGCTCGGGGCCTTGGGGCTGTTCGGCCAGGCAGCTTGGGGAACAACAACAACAACAACAACAACAACATCAGCTACAATCAAATATAGCAATAATTAAAATACAAATAACTTACACCAACCAAAGTTACAGAAAACAATTACAACCACAACTACTTCACTCAACCATAATTACAATCAACACAATCATAACCTCAACTACAAATATCCACCACATCTACAAATATCCACCACATATACAACTACAAACATCCCAGACAATCACATCAACATAACAATCTTAACCACATTATTTACATCAACCACAATTACACATAAACATAACCACAATTACTAACAGCCACTACAATCACAACCACCAAATATATAATCACAACTACAAACATTCCAGGCAACCACATTTACTCACACCACCACAATCACAAACCACCATAATCACAATCACAACTACCATCATCCCAGACAACCACAATTACTCACACCACCACAATCACAACCAACCACAACTACCACCATCCTAGCCAACCACAATTACTCAGTCACCACAATCACAACCATCCAAAAGTATAACCACAACTACAAACATTCCAGCCAACCACAATTACTCAGTCACCACAATCACAACCATCCATAATTATAACCACAACTACCACCATCCAGACAACCACAATCACAACCAACCCTAATCAAAACCACAACTACCACCATCCCAGCTAACCACAATTACTCACTCCACCACAATCAACATAACCACCACTACCATCATAACCAACAGGCCGTAACCAACATTTATTACCAGGCTTCAGGATGGATGGTCTGCAATTACCTATTCAGTTGTCGTTTATATAGCAAAAGTCAGGATTAATGAGTGTGTGTGGGTAGGTGGGTAGGTGGGTAGGTGGGTGTTTGTGTTGTGTGTGTTGTTGCTGATAGATATAATTATACTGGGTAGATAAACAGATGGATGAATAGAGGGATGGATGGCTCGATAGATAGATAGATAGATACAGATAAACAGATAAATATATAAATATATACATATAGATAAGTACACACTGTACATACATGTATGCATAAATACGTATATGTAGTCGGCACGATTTCCAGCTGGCCCAAGGCTTCTTTTAAGTATGGTATTTCAGCTATTTATCAATATAACAAAATATCAAACGTAAAAGACATAACACGAAAACTAGTGGGTAGGTTAAGTATATTTTGATTGCTATTACTCTACTTTATTACTTTAAAACAATATATATATATATATATATATATATATATATATATATATATATATATATATATATATATACTGTATATGCACTTCGACAAACAGTTAAATATACAAGTATTAAGTGGGATTACCGTTAAATTATCATTATCAATAGTCTACAAACGTTTCTCATGTTAATACAGAGTGTTACAGGCTAGTTGGGTCACCTTTGATCAAGTTAGATAATAGACATATGGATAGATAGACCGATAGACATGTACAAGTATATAGATAGATGGACAGACTGATAGAGAGATAAGATAGATAGATAGATAGATAGATAGATAGATAGATAAAAAGATTGGCTGGTTGATTGATTGATTGATGGACAGATAGACAGAAATACATAACGATAGAACATAGACAGGTGGATAGATCGATAAGTAGATATACAGATAGATAACAAAATAACAGAATTAAACACCGATATATATAGATAATAAGACAGGCAGACATACAGATAGACAGAAAGACAGATGGTTAAATACAGACATACATACACAAAGGTAAGAGAAGAAATAGGGACGGATTATGGTTGATTTATTATTATAATTAATCTACAAAAGCTTCATATTGTTAATGGGAAGGGTAATTATAAGCCGGTTACCTCGCCTTTGATCGGCTTAGATAGATAGCTAGATAGATAGATAGAGATAGGTAGGTATAGATAGATACATTTATATATAAGTAGATGTAGATAGATAGACAGACAGACAAATAGATAGACAGAAAGATAGATAGATACACAGATAGATAGACATGCAGACAGACAGACATATATATAAATAGCTAGTTAGATAGACAGATAAATAGATAAGTGGATAGATAAATAAATAAATAGGCAGATCGAATGATAGATAGATTATCAGAAAAATTGATGGATAGATATAAGCAAGCAAATAGAGAGATAGATACAAAGGAGTACACAGAAAGACAAGTATCAATAGAACTAATGATCCTTACTAGGTTACAACAATCAACTGAATCAACGATATTGATACGGCCACACTATTCGGGCACAAACGCAGTCAGTCGGGAATTCATGGCAAGATATTTATCTTGGCGAAATTAAAAGACTATGTGGCACTCTACAACTTTGCTAGGCAATTTGTTCCATATGTTGACTACTCTGTTGAAAAAGAAGTGTTTCACTTCACGTTAATGAAACGCCTTTCCGACAATTTTGTAAGCATTACTTCTTGTGCATTTTGAGTTATCTATTGTGAAATCCTTACTTGCATCCATGTTATCATGGCATTTGATGATATATAAATCTTGGATTAAGTGCCCTCGTATTCTGTGATTTGTCAAAGTAAATTAATTTAACTCATATGACTGGGCGGGTGCCAAACCCCGAAAGAGGTTGAAATAGGGGAGCTATCCCCCCGCCAAAGGCGGCTTTCTAGGGCCTTTCCTAGCTGATGCTGAGAGGCTTGGGTTCTAGTCATGTGGTGATGGGCTGGTTTATCAGAGTGAGAGCTGAGCGATCTCTGCCATACCCATAGCTTACTCTGACTGTTTCTTTTACTTATATATTTTCTAGATCTCAAGTGACGGCGTCTCTTCCGTGGATTGACCTTCCAATCTGCCAACCTAGAAGTGGGCAGATTGGAAGCCAAAGCGTCACATTTTTCCTTTGCCCTTCAACTTTCTCTTCATAATTGCTGAGGGGCACAGGGCCCTGGGTGGGGCTTTGGTTTCCCGGGCGTTTCCTCACCCTCCTCAGCTCCCCGCCATGGAGTGGCTTCGGTCACCCAGGCTTTATTGTGGTAGGCAGAGAGGGTTCTGTGGGGGCGATCGGTTATGGCCTTGGCCTTGCTCGGGGCCTTGGGGCTGTTCGGCCAGGCAGCCTGGGGAACAGCAACAACAACAACTCATATGACTGATTTCCTAATCGGGAAATAATTGTATTCCTCTCCGTTGTACTCTTTCTAGTGTTTCAAAGTGCTTTTTTATAGTAATGGCGACTAAAAATGAAAAAAATATTCCAAATGAAGACGAACCAATTAATTATATGAAGTGCATATAACGTTTCGCATTTTCAATCAGAAGATCTCCCAATAAAGTAAATAATTGTATTTGCTTCTTTAACAATTTCAGCGAATTGTTGGGCAAGTATAATATTCCTCGTTATAGTTACTCCAAGGTCAGTTTTTATATTTACGTTCATTGGTTGAATTCCATTAATCGAATATTTTGCTCTTGCATTTTTAGTACATATGTGAAGCACTTTGCATTTATCTATATTGAAATTAATTTGCCATGACTTAGCTCAGTTTGACAGCTTGTCTAGATAATTATAAATCTCTTGTATGTGTGATAAAGAATTGACTTTGTTTGCAATGTTTGTGTCGCCAGCGAAGTTGGAGATGCTACATGATAGTCAATCATCATTATTGTTAATATATATAAGAAATATAATTGGACCGAGAACTAAGCCTTGTGCTACACCGCTTGTATCATTTATCCAGTTTGAAGCTCCGCCATTTATTACTACTCTTTGCTTTCGCTCAGGTAGCCAATCCTGAAACCAATGTACACCAGACCCGCGAATACCGTGAGCTTTACGTTTTACTATCAGTCTGTTGTGAGGCACTTTATCGAATGTTTTTTTTATATATCAAGGTATAGCCGATGTTAACTGCCATATTTTCAGACAGAGAGATACAGAGAAAACAAATAAAGACACACACACACACACACACAAAAGGATACACAGATAAACAAATAATCAAATTCACACACACGGATTGCCATTAAATCATCATTATCATTTAAGGGGGGATAGTTCACTTTTTGGGCGATTTTTGCATGTATTCATTATTTTTCTAGTTTCCTCCCTAGACCTCCATCAAAAAAAAAAAAAAAAAAAACATCCATTAGATCCCCCTTCTAGATTAATTTGTAAATTTTTCGGTAGAAAAATCTTACATTACACGCTCACTATCGTTCGCCAGGGAAAAAATCGACACCTAAATAGCACGAAAGGTCTAAATATTGCCGAAGAAATGGGGCGAAGGGTATTAAAATCGACTAACTAATGGGGCAAACATCTTAACATCTGAAAACTAATGGGGCTAAACATGAGGGAGAAAGTGGTCCAGAAAAACGGTCCAACCCCCCTTAACTACAAAAGCTTCATACTGTTAATGGCGCGTGTTAAAACCCGGTTCGCTCGCCTTTGATCGAATTAGGTGAGGCTAATACCGTGGATTAAGGGGAGGAAGACCGTTTTTCTGGACCCCCTTCTCCCCAAAGTTTAGCCCCCACTAGTTTTGAGATTATAAGACGTTCGGCCCATTAGTTTGGCGATTTTAACACCTATCGCCCCATTTCGTTGTCAATTTTAACACCTTTCGTGCCATTTAGGTGTCGATTCTTTCCGGGCGAGCGAAAGCGAGCCTGCAATTTTAAGAGGAACCGGCCTTCGGCCGGGAAATTTTTCTACCGAAAAATGTACACATTTATATTGAAGGGGGGTCTAGGGGTGTTTTTCTAAGCTTGATGGAGGTCTAGGGAGGAAACTAAAAAAAATATGAATACATGAATTAATAGACCAAACAAACGGCCAGTCTCCCCTTAATTGTGTGTTTGTTTGTTTGTTTGTTTTGTTGTGCTTTATGTTGAATGGGAGAGGATGGTGTTGATGAAGTTGTTGATGATATGGCGCTGGCTATAGGGTTGGATGTTGGCGTTTTGTTGATGTTGTTGGTGTTGTTGTTGTTGTTGTTGTTGTTGTTTGTTGACTGTTGGTGACTTTAGTGGTAGTGTTGTTTGATGGTGTATTTTGTTGTTGTTATTGTTGTTGTTGTTAGGGTTGGGTGTAGGTGTTTTGTTGATGTTGGTGTTTTATTGCTGTTGTTGTTTTATTTGTGTTGTTGTGTTGTTGTTGTTTTAGTTGTGTTGTTGTTGTTGTTGTTGTTGTTTTAGTTGTGTTGTTGTTGTTGTTGTTGTTTTAGCTGTGTTGTTGTTGTTGATATTCGTGCTGTTAGTGTTGCTGTAGGTGTTGGTGTTGTTGGTGTTTTAGTTGGATTTGGTGGTGTAGTTTCGTTTGCCTTTATTATTGTTGTTTTTGTTATTGTGTTTATTATTGTTGTTATCATTGTTGTTGATAAAATTGATTGGTATCGAGTATATTTATGGTGGCATTGTAATGATATTGTTGTTGTTGTTATTGTTAAGTTGTTGCTGTTGTTGTAATTGTTATTGTTTTTATGTTGTTATTGTTGCGTGTTTGATGTTACATGGGGAGATTTTGGTCTTGTGATGTAGATATGATTTATTTTATGTTATTGATATTGGTTTTGAAAGCGGCGTCTTTATTGTTGATACTGTTGTTGTTGTTTTTTTGTTTTTTGTACTGCAGTTGAAGATACTGTAGTTATTGATAATGTTATCATCGTTGTTGTTTGTGCTTACCTTTTGTGCCTGCAAGTAATATAGATTGTTCTGTTTTTCCAATAGGCATTAGTAAAACATTAATAACATCTAATACAATGTCTTTGTTACTAATGTAGGCTAATTATTCTAGGCAGTGTTCCCAATGGCTTTAGATTTATTAGTATTCTATATCTAGATTATTTATTTGTGGATGTTGTTTTTCTTTTGTAAATGTTCACATATACGGTCTGGAACATGTAAAACTACCATTACCGAAAAAAAGAAAAAAAGAAAGAAAGAACATCCATTACAATCTATATCGAATCCAGACGAAACAGTGCAATGCTTTATTTTCTATCAGATGTAACCTACACAAATTAGCATTAAAGGTACAATTGATTAAATTAATGTATACTTTCAATTGCACAGAACTATACACATTTATCTTCATTACAACAGTAGGAAGCTTTGGTCCTCCATTTATATATGTTCTTTTTTCCGAATTACAGGTACGTCCAGGTGTTGATTGGTTGGAAGTACCAGAGGAGGGTGAGTGTTATACAAGCATTATACAGATATTAGTATTGTAAACGTTTATATATTGTACAGTAGTAGTTTGATACCAAACCAGGGAAATGGAAACAACTAATAGTGGCGGTACACTTAGTATACATAAAGTATGTGTTAATGATAACAACAATAGTAATAATGTAACATAAGCATAATAATAATATTAACACTTATAATACAAACAAATATACAAATAATAATAATAATAATGATAACAATAATAATAATAATAACAATAATAATAATAATACTCTAGGATGACCTGAACACTCAATAATTCAGTAAATATACAAGAAAGAGCTTTACATTCTCCAACACACCAAATAATTCCAATTCACATTTCCTCGTTGTTTCAGGGCTATGGTAATTCCTTTCTCTCTGGGTAATCCATCCTATATTGCTCTTAAAGGTAATAATAATAATATTTATAATAATACTAATAATAATAATAATAATAATAATAATAATAATAATAATAATGCTAACAACAATAATAATAATAATAATTATAAAAATAATAATAATAATAATGATAATAAAAATAATAACAATAATAATAACAACAATAATAACAATAAGTCAATAATAACAAATAATAACCAAATAATGTAAATATTAAACCACACTCCCTGCACGCACACACACACACACACACACACACACACACATCCCCGTTGTTTCAGGGGTATACGCTAATTCGTTTCTCCCCCGGTAATCCATCCTGCAGTGCTCTTAAGCGTCACCACTCATCACATTCCATTTAACAGGCTTTTACCTAACTCGCTTTTTGAGCCCCCTTTTATTAGGTCATTATCACCTACCATTAACGTCTTCTAATGGCGGCAGCAGGGAAGAGAGAGAGAGAGAGAGAGAGAGAGAGAGAGAGAGAGAGAGAGAGAGAGAGAGAGAGAGAGAGAGAGAGAGAGAGAGAGAGAGAGAGAGAGAGAGAGAGAGAGAGAGAGAGAGAGAGAGAGAGAGAGAGAGAGAGAGAGAGAGAGAGAGAGAGAGAGAGAGAGAGAGAGAGAGAGAGAGAGAGAGAGAGAGAGAGAGAGAGAGAGAGAGAGAGAGAGAGAGAGAGAGAGAGAGAGAGAGAGAGAGAGAGAGAGAGAGAGAGTTACATAGGTAAAAAAACATACGGCACAGCCTGTGCGGTCCCTACTAGGCAGTCCGGAGGACTTGAATAACATTATTTGCTACTTAGTGGAAAACAAGGACAGCAAAATAGATGGCTCTCTCCCCACCCACAGCTCCAACTGACATTAGGCTACCGTGAAATATAAGTGGGGAAAATCTGGTCCCAAGCATAATGAGAAATTGAGAAATTTAAAGCAAATAGAGACATAAATAGAGAAATGATATACTGTAGTCTACACTGTAGAAACTTAATCTACTATTAAACTGATGTTATTTAACTTAAAACATATATTGAGCAAGAGTGGAAAACAAAAAGAATAGTAGTTCACACGAATGAAAGGTGCATATAAAGAGAGAGAGAGTGAGAGTGAGAGTGAGATAATGGGGAGGTAAATGCTGTTTGTTTATCACTGTCGTGGATGTGAAGGAAGGGTTAGGGTACGAGAGAAGGGGAAAGAACGATACACACACACACATACAGGCACAGGCACCTACATACTGTACATGGAACACGGAAATACAGACACAGACGCATACATACATACAGTATAACTCAGATACACACAGACACGTACATACATTTGACACACAGATTCACACACACCCATAACACACACACACATATATACATATTGTTCATGAATACACACACACATGCATATATATACACACTTTGACTCATTTGACTGGTAATTGCTATATTTAAATAAGATTTAAAAATAATGTGTTGTCATTAACTGTTACAAAAACTCAATGAATATCACTTTCATCTAACCCCTTCAGAATTAAGACACACACACACTCAATTTCTCTCTCACTCTCACACACACACACGCACACATACAATCACATTCAAACACACACACACACACATACAATTAATAACTTTCAAACACACACACACAAACTATCTTTCACATGTGCACTAATATCTCTCTCTCTCTCTCTCTCACACACACACACACACACACACACACACACACATACACACAAACCCACACTCAAATACTTTTTACCTTGCGAGTAAAACTGTAGGTTGGAAATGTTTTACGGAGTCATATCACTATGGGAGCGAGCCTACATGAATACTCCATACAGCTCTGTCACTCTGTCTGCCAGCCTAAGTGGAGACAGATTGAGATACAATATAGGGGCGTGGAGATTGAATAAGATGTACATGTGTGGTAGAAAGTTGTGTGCTGCTATAACCGTTCTAGGTTGAGATACAGGACAGATGTGTGGAGATTGAATATAATGTACAGATGCGGTACTAAGTTGTGTGCCCAGCAATGAAATATTTCCAGCAGTATATACAGTATTTATTAATGCTTATGCTTAACTGTTTTGGATTGAAAGCATTAGTTATATAGTTTGGTTATAAGTCTATGTCCAGAGGTAGAGTTGGAGCGTAGTTATATATATATATATATATATGTGTGTAGTATATAAAATACAATTTCAAATGCCTGGTTGTGGTTCAAAGTCCTCAATAGAAGTAATAGTAAAACATATACAGTATATCACATGTATTTACAAACCATCAATACTCTACCCTCCCACACATGCATTAAGGGAGCCCACCTTGCTTGTTTTAACTTTCTCTTCCTCTCTCTTTGGCTTGTATCCATTCGGCCCCATTCAGCCTACTGTTTTAAGACGCTTACCCCCATCCAGGTGTCAATATTTTCCTGGCGAGCGGTAGCGAGCCAGCACATATATATTTTGGGTTTGACAGCAATCTAAATGTGTACATTTTTCGATAGAAAAATTTCTCCGGCGAAGCCGGATTTCTCCATAAAATGCTGGCTTGCTATCGCTCGCCAGTAAGAAATTGACACCTGGATGGGGATAAACGTCTTAACAGTTAACGTTAAACAGTCTTAAACGTTAAACAGTTGGCTGAAGGGGGCCGAATGGATACAAGCCAGAGAAAGAGAAAAGGAGAGAAATATAAAAAAAAATCATGTGACCCCCCCTTAAGCGCGTGTCATCAATACCGCTCGTACAATTGGATACCTTAATCACGTTAGAGCAATTTCCGTGTTGAAGGTTAAGTCCCGCGTGTGATGAGCCGTGTCGTGTTCGGGCAATACGTCCACGGGAATCCCTTTGATATTTGCTGGCGGGTTTGTAAATAGATGTGTGTGTGTGTGTGTCTGTGTGTGTGTGTCTGTGTGTGTGTGTCTGTGTGTGTCTGTGTGTGTGTCTGTCTGTCTGTCTGTCTGTCTGTCTGTCTGTCTGTCTGTCTGTGTGTGTGTGTGTAAAGGGAACGTCATCATCGGACTACGATGGACTACCATAAGCTAAGCTAAGTGTGTACAACTATAAATATTTACTTGTGCGAGTGTAAATGCGTCTAATAATTCCCTCTTACAAGCTTAAAGGTCACCACTGAGCGTTATCCAGAAAGGAAAGTGCTATTGATGTACCAGCACTATAACCCGGAAGGTCTCAAAGTGGACATTCACCAATATCAAGGAAATTATATGAAGAAAATATACAAGTTGACCCAACTCTCTGGGTTCTAATCCCCATGCAAAATGGAGTTATTAACAGTTAACTCTCAGTGCTGGGTGCGCTGCGCCAATGTGATTGGATTCTAATAGCCCGTCCACACTGGGTGCAACGACCTCCGCCTCTAGCGTCCGACAGTATAATCCGACCGCTTCCGTGCTCAAACTTCTTAGCCTTTGCCGGACGCGGACGGAGTCCAGCAGAATGGATTTTTTGTTAGGGAGGCGGATACGAGGTGAGGGAGACGCCACGTTAAGGGGTGCTCACCAGCTCAGTTGCCAGCGTCTATCCACGCTCCAGAAAACTGCTCTTGCATGGAGTAAAGCTAACGACAGGCATTTAATAGAAGCTTGTCGTGAGGAAAGATGTTTATGGATTGTTAAAATTGCAGAATACAAGAACTTGAAGATGGTTGTATTTAATGAAGTATTGAACATTATGAATGAGGATGGACAGCATCATCATCAGCCTATTATGATCCACTGCAGGATCGGCCTATGGACATATCGGCATTTAAATCAATGGTTCCGAGAGCCACGATCAAGTATTCTTGCCAACACTCGCAATTCTTCCCAACACTCGCTATATTATACTTCTAGTTTGTACAATGTGTATGTTTCTTTTACAATTAATCAACATAAAATATATACCGATACACATAAAATTGAATAAAGACTTGCATTATTTCACAACAATGGGGAGTTTCTGGCCTTGGATATATAACCAAGAGAGGGTATGGTGGAGGAGGGCGATAGCCTCCTCCTCCACCACTGCCGCCTACAACACATCATTGACACACGCGGCCTGCTACTGGGTATAAACATATAAAGATATATATATATATATATATATATATATATATATATATATATATATATATATATACCTAGGAAAATTGCACTTGTTCGATATCGATTTCAGAGCTCTACGTTGAGCAAATCAGCTGGAAATACAGTCTCTAGCCTAAAGTGAGTAAATGCAAATTCACCATGTTAAAACAAATATCGACTATAAGCACTTCACGTAACCAAACATGTGAACTGAGTAGCCTAATCTATATTTTATTAATTTCACCACAACACCAAACACCCCCAATGAAAATTATATATACAAACAAAATATAAACAAAATTATATACCAGGGAAAATTCTAAGAGATGCTCTGATGACCCAGGGGAGGCAAGATATAACAAGGGGAAGAAACTACACTAATGCACTGGTGAGAGAGAGAGAGAGAGAGACGATGGGAAGAAGTTTGTTTATCACTGTCGTAGATGTGAAGGGAGAGTTGGGCTTAGAAAGAAAAGTCAACCCAACACTTGTTTAGTTTATACAAATACCCCTCCAAATGTGGAAGTAGTTAACAATGTGTGTAAGTATAACATATTGAAAACTATATAGGCTAAATACTACTGCTACTACTACTAGTGGAAACACATACACTATATATATATATAATTGTATATACATATATATATATATATATATATATATATATATATATATATATATATATATATACATATACAGGGTGATTCAGTAACCCTTTTCATAAATTTAATGGCAAATTCGGGAGACAAAAATAAGACTAATTTACTTTATGACCCTTAGGGTGAGTCTTTGATATGATGGAGATATTACACCTTTAAAGTTATCGATAGATAGAAAAAAAAATCTAAGGAGTGAGAATGAAAATGTCGTTGCTAACTGGCAGGGTAGCGTAACCAAGACTTGGTATCAAAATGGCTGCATACGGTAGCTGGATGCAGTTCGTTTCGCAATTTACAGAGGTACATTACTACTGTATTTGTATTATCATCATCATTATTATTAATAATCATTGTATTAGTAGTAGTAGTAGCAAGGGGAGAAGCAGGCGGCGGAGGATAAGTAAGAGGAAGAGGAGGAGGAGTAAGTAGTGGAAGAGGGGTAAGTGGAGGAGGAGGGATCTGACTGCCCACTTTGAGCTTTGATACTCAGCTCGTCTTAATGAATCTTGAATCAATCTGTACATGAATCTAAAGATTGTTTCTTTGCTTACACGTGGTATGTAAATGGTTGCTTATGGTAGCAGTTGTCTCAAATGCTCAAAAGAACATTAGCATTTTATCACCATCATCATAATTAATACTCTATTCATCGTAGCTGTAGTAGTAGTAGTAATAGTCGTAGTTGTATTATTATTATTATTATTATTATTATTATTATTATTAGGTCAAGTTATGTCATTAGCATGTTATCATTAATGATTTATACAGCATTGTGAAATGTATTGTTATTATTATTGATTGGTGCTGTTGATGGTTTGTACAGTATTTTTTTCATGTGGTGCTTTAAAGCTTCTCATTATGTTGTTTTTTGTTATTATTTTATCATAAATAAATTTATGGTTAATGAAAATCTCATGTTTGTACATACTTTATTTACAAATACTTTACAATACAGTATTACAGTATACATTTTGATACCAAGTCTTGGTTACGCTACCCTGCCAGTTAGCAACGACATTTTCATTCTCACTCCTTAGATTTTTTCTTTTCTATCTATCGATAACTTTAAAGGTGTAATATCTCCATCATATCAAAGACTCACCCTAAGGGTCATAGAGTAAATTAGTCTTATTTTTGTCTCCCGAATTTGCCATTAAATTTATGAAAAGGGTTACTGAATCACCCTGTATATATATATATATATATATATATATATATATATATATATATATATATATATATATATATATATATATATAGCATAACAGTCCCCCTATGTAAGGGCAAAGGGGAAAGAGGAGTGTGTGGTAACCACCGAGGAATATGTCTTCTAAGCGTAGTAGGGAAGGTCTACAGTAGGGTAGTGATTGAGAGAGTGAGAGTGAGAACGGAGAAATGGATAGGCGACGAGCAGGGAGGTTTTAGGAAGGGAAGAGGATGTGCAGATCAGATTTTTACCCTGAATTGTTTTGTGGAGAAATATCTGGAGAAGAAACAAAAGGTGTATGTTGCCTTTATGGACTTGGAGAAGTCCTATGACAGAGTGGATAGAGAAGGTTTGTGGAAAGTACTTAGAATATGCGGAGTAGATGGCAAGTTGCTGAAAGCAGTGAAGAGCATGTATGAGGGTGCAAAGGCGGCAGTACGTGTGGAGAGTGAGCAGAGCGAGTTCTTTGACCTGAATGTTGGTTTGAAACAGGGGTGTGGGATGTCGCCGTGGTTGTTTACTGTATATATGGATGGAGTCATGAAAGAAATACTATCAAGAGCAGTGGATGTTGGTGTATCGCTGAAAAGGGAGGAAATTGAGTGGAAGCTACCTATACTGCTGTTTGCGGATGATACAGTTCTGATGAGTGATAATGAATGGGAGTTGCAGGGTCTGGTAAATGAGTTTGGAACAGTGTGCGAAAAACGGAATTTGAAGGTAAATGCGGGGAAGAGCAAGGTTATGGTCTTCGAAAGGTGTGAAGTCACAGAGTGTGAGGTGAAGCTGAACGGTCAGGCTATGGAGATCGTCAACTCTTTTAAGTATCTGGGCAGTGTGTTGAGTAAAGATGGGACTATGGATGAAGAAGTGCGGGAGAGGGTACAACAGGGGAAGAGGGTTGTAGGAATGCTGAAAGCAGCAACAAGAAATAGGGTGGTCAGTATGGAAGTGAAGAAGTCCTTGCATGACAGTGTGGTAATCCCGACACTGACTTACGGAAGCGAAGCATGGACGTTGGTTGAGGCTCAGACCAAGAGTGAGAGCAGTGGAAATGAATTACCTAAGAAGTGCGTGCAGAGTTACATGGAGGGTTAGACAGACTAATGAGGAAGTAAGAAGGAGGTGTGGTGTGGAGGTAGATGTGCTGGAAAGTGTGAAAAGGAACAACTTGAGATGGTTCGGCCATATGGAACGTATGGAAAGCAAGAGAATGACTAAGAGGGTGTACGAGAGCGAGGTGGAGGGACAGAGAGGGAGAGGTAGACCAAAAGAGAGGTGGAAGGATATAGTGAGGAAGTATATGAACGAAGGCGGTGCTGGTTGGGGGGAGGGGCGTCGACTGACCGGGGACAGAGGTGCATGGGGGCGGTTCGTTCGTGGCCACCCCTTCGGGGATCACGGCGTCAGGCAATAGATATATATATATATATATATATATATATATATATATATATATATATATATATATATTAAGTAGATATATAGAGTGAGTGAGTGAGTGAGAGTAAGTGTGTGAGTGAGTGAGAGTGTGTGAGAGTGAGAGCAAGAAAAGACAAGTAAAACAGATAAATACATACTGAACAAGAAAAAGCTACGATTCTTAACTCTCTCATGCACTCCACTCACCTAATCCAAAGCAGAACAAAATATAAAATAAAATAAAATACTACATGAATACGCACTTTTCAAAACACACACTCGCACATTAATCCTACAATTTTTCCTCATCTCTTTTTTTTACTTCACATCTGGTGAAATTAGAATTAACCCGACCTAGCTGAAAGAGAATGAAGATTTATTAAAGGGCGAGGAGAGAGAGAGAGAGAGAGAGAGAGAGAGAGAGAGAGAGAGAGAGAGAGATAGAAAGATACAAAAAGAGAGAGAGAGAGAGAGAGAGAGAGAGAGAGAGAGAGAGAGAGAGAGAGAGAGAGAGAGAGAGAGAGAGAGAGAGAGATAAAGGGAGAGAGAATAACCCGACCCTGGATACATCAGGAAGGAGAGACTGAGGATATATTAAAAATCAATTTACACGAACGTTTTTTCCGGCAATTTCTGTTCGGCAACGTTTTTTTCTGACAACGTTTTTGGAGACTTTTGCAGTGATATTGGCAACTAGACTGAAGGAAGATTATTGAAGGTGACAACATTATTATGGTACACAAACTAACTTAATTCCCTGCAATGTTTATTTATATTAATGCTAAAGCTGGCACACAAAATATAGTCCTCGATCACAACCACCACCACCACCACCACCATAACAGGAAACCTACTACTACTACTACTACTACTACTACTACTACTACTAATAATAATAATAATAATAATAATAATAATTGATTGATTGATTGTTTATTTATACCCACACATGAGCTAAGACATTACAGTAATTATTCGACACAGCAAAATAATGTAATTTAAGAATTAACATGAGAGGAAATATCACAAGGAAGTTATAATACAAAACAAAATAACTATAATAATAATAATAATAATAAAACAAATAATAATAATAATATTGATAATGATAATAATTATATCGGAAACATCATCATCATCATTGTCATCCTACCCATCGGCTTTTCTCTTTCGTCTCCTTTCTTATTTTTCTTATTATTCCTCCTCCTCTTCCTCGTCCTCTTCCTCTTCCTTCTCCTTCTTCTCTCAGTCGAAGATAGTATTTCCCTTTTAATCAAGGATATCAGGTCGAAAAAAGTGCTCACAAGACAAAAACCGTGAGCTCAAGTTCTTGTTCCAGTTGAGATACAGAGAGAGAGAGAGAGAGAGAGAGAGAGAGAGAGAGAGAGAGAGAGAGATTGATATAAACTTAACTCTTCAATTCCCACAGATCCTTTCTAAACTTTACAAAATCGTCTAATGAGAGCCAGAATACACGGTCAAAACGCGTTATAACCCTCAAGTGGTTAAGGGTAACATCTACGTTTTCATTAATGAACATTATAAAACTTGAAATTAGCGTTTTTTAAATTACACAATTTATGAAAGAACACTGTAGAAGATTACTCATATGTATTTATGAAAGAACACTGTAGAAGATTACTCATATGTATTTATGAAAGAACACTGTAGAAGATTACTCATATGTATTTATGAAAGAACACTGTAGAAGATTACTCATATGTATTTATGAAAGAACACTGTAGAAGATTACTCATATGTATTTATGAAAGAACACTGTAGAAGATTACTCATATGTATTTATGAAAGAACACTGTAGAAGATTACTCATATGTATTTATGAAAGAACACTGTAGAAGATTACTCATATGTATTTATGAAAGAACACTGTAGAAGATTACTCATATGTATTTATGAAAGAACACTGTAGAAGATTACTCATATGTATTTATGAAAGAACACTGTAGAAGATTACTCATATGTATTTATGAAAGAACACTGTAGAAGATTACTCATATGTATTTATGAAAGAACACTGTAGAAGATTACTCATATGTATTTATGAAAGAACACTGTAGAAGATTACTCATATGTATTTATGAAAGAACACTGTAGAAAATTACTCATATGTATTTATGAAGAACACTGTAGAAGATTACTCATATGTATTTATGAAAGAACACTGTAGAAGATTACTCATATGTATTTATGAAAGAACACTGTAGAAGATTACTCATATGTATTTATGAAAGAACACTGTAGAAGATTACTCATATGTATTTGCTTATGCAAATATTCTTTTACATTTCATAATTGCGTATCTATTCAAACAAGGAAATACTCCATAAGTTATTCTCTACTATTTACATTAATGTCACTATGTATAATTACAAACAAATGTTTGTATTTTTTATATTTCGGAGAACAAAATATATAACACCATATGCTATGTAAATTCAAGAAGAATACCCATGGTTAATTTTAATCTGCAATATTTCCCCTATATAATATGACCTAGTGAACTAAATCATATATATATATATATATATATATATATATATATATATATATATATATATATACAGTATATATTGGTGATATATCCATTTACATTTGTACTGGGGTACGAACTCAGTGTTGTGAGATACAGAGCTCTCGCAGCTTGGATTAATTTCCGGAAGCAATATCAACTCTCACATATATATTCATTTAACAAAATATCATTATTGTGATCTACGAATTATAACGAGATTAATAGTTTTCAAAAATAATCAAATTTATATATGAGAGACCCACCCCAAACGAGGGGTGAGCAGGAGATTCCTTGAATAGTATCTAAAATGAAATCACCTTTATGTTCGCATATATACAGTATATGCTAGCTTTCAAATGCAGTCTTTGTCTATTAATATTATTTTGAGATATCAGGGTACAACAAGCATCCAAATAAAAACAATTCTCCACAAATATAGGTATCATCACAAACTAAACTAATTGCAACCATTGATTATTTGCTAACGAAAATAAATAAACACACACATACACTAGATGTCCTTTTCCCAAGATTCAAAATTTGAAAAAATATAGATGGTTCCTTTGAATGTTCCTCCTTAATTCCTCGTTGACTCTTCCTAAATGATTAATATGTCGGCTAATTTTCTCTCGTCCTTTATAAGTAAAAAGAGATTATGGGTCAAGATTTATGGTCTATTTGTAGTGACTTGACTATAGCTAGGAACAAAGCGATGTAGATTGACGCATTGATATTTGATAGATAAGACAATATAATGTCATATATATATATATGAGAGAGAGAGTGTGAGAGAGAGACTATAAGTGAGATAGTGAGAGTGAGAGAGAAAGGAAGCAAGAGTGTTTGTTGTTGCTGTGCCTTCTTCCTCCTACTCCCTCCCCCCCCCCCCTCTATCTCTCTCTCTTTCACTCTCACTTCAGGATAATGCAGGCGCCATATCAGGTGCACGCAAAAACTCGCAACTCGCAAATTAGATTGAGTGAGTCGGGAAGGAGGGAGCTGGAGGGAAAGAAGAAGAAAACGAGGAGAGTGAGAGATAGAAGGACATATAGATGGTGATAAATAAATAAATATAGTTATAATGACAAATTATCATACAGATTGCGCAACGGAAGGGTATAATATATATATATATATATATATATATATATATATATATATATATGTATATATATATATATATATATATATATACCGGTATATATATATATATATATATATATATATATATATATATATATATATATATATATATATATAGAGAGAGAGAGAGAGAGAGAGAGAGAGAGAGAGAGAAAGATAGATTACAAGTTACAAGACTAAATTATTACATGCATGCACAAGGCAGAGTATATAACGAGAAAGGAGTATGACCTTTGAACACAAATGTAGGTTTAGCAAGAGAATAGCGCAGAGAACGAGATAGGGAAAATTATATGAGCACTTGATGTTATTAAATGTTAAAATAGTAGTTTGAGATCAGAATCTACATACATTTTGGCTTCAAATTCATAATACTTTGATTTATATTTTTGTTTCGCATAATTATATTTCATTTTACAGTAACCATACGGTAGCCTTTTCATGCAGTTTTAGGACATATTCGTGAGGCAAAGCTAAACTAACGCATTATAATAATTCAGCCACCTCGAATTAACTACGAGTATAGGTAATCATTATTTTGGATCTCTGAAGCGTAACATGATGTGCGATTGATGTGGGCTACGGAACACGCCAGATTGTATTATTATTATAACTAGCAGGGGTACCCGGCGTTGCCCGGGTACTACCACCACTACTACTACCATAATCACCATCATCAATCACTACTACCACAATCATCACAATACTACTACTGCCATAATCACCGGCCTCGACCTCCCTGTGCCTCATTAAACGGCGACCTCGATTTCGGCCGCTAAATGACCTCCAATTTTGGATCTGACCTAATCCGTACCCCCATTTTGGGGGGCCGCGAACAACTTTCGTTCCATACACCTTTTCGATCGGAGGCCTCCTTCTGCCCCAAACGGCCATTTTTTCAATTGTTTTTCAATTTCGGCCTCGAAACGACCTCCGATCGTGGCCTCGCCCCCTCTATGACCTGACCCAGGTCAATTGACACCCACATGCAAAGTTTCGGTTCCCCAGGTCCAAAACTGCGGCCGCCTATTAAGAACGCACAGACAGACAGACACACGAACTGATTTAATAATATAGATTATTATTATTATTATTATTATTATTATTATTTGTATTATTATTATTATTATTATTATTATTATTATTAATCCCTTTACTACGACGTGGCCCTTTTTCATATTTTATAATTATTAACTAATAACATACAAATGAAATATAATACTCGATGGCGCCCTAATAGCTGAGAGGGTGAGGTAGTTTACAGACATTCCTAATTGGTTATATTTTCTCACAAGCGTTTAAGAATATGGAGTTGGTAATGTAATCTACAGGAGGTACTGCTTTAAGGGGAGATGGATTGTTTTTCTGGTACCTCTTCTTCCTCATGCTTAGCCCAATTTATTTTGAGATTATAAGACGCTTGGCCCATTAGTTTGACGATTTTAACACCTTTCATCTCATTTCGTTTTCAATTCTAAGACCTTTCGTGCCATTTAGGTGTCGATTTTATCCTGGCGAGCGAAAGCGAGGCTGTAATTTTAAGAGGAACGGCCTTCGGCCGAGACGTTTTTCTATCGAATAATGTACACATTCGTATTAAAGGGGGGCCTAGGGGGTGTTTTTGTTTAAGCCTGATGGAGGTCTAGTGATGAAACTAAAAAAATAAAGGAATATATAAATTAATAAACACACATAATAGCCACATTCCCCTTAACCATAGTGTTATTCTTGGTACCAGTGTAACTTATAATGGACCCAACCCTAAAATAAAGGCATAACATAACACAGTGTTATACTCTTTATGATAAGTAGACCAGCTTATGTATATTCATATATTCATACCACTTTGTTGTTGTTTGGAAGAGGACTGCTCTGGGCAATATACATTATACAATGATGTGTGTGTGTGTGTATATATATATATATATATATATATATATATATATATATATATATATATATATATATATATATATATATATATATATATATATATATATATATATATATATATATATTAGTCACATATCAGTTTAATAAGAGAGATACAAGATAATCCACTATCAAAATGCCAGAAAAAAGTAAATATCGCATAAATAATAAATAAACCCGATGATGTTTATCGGTGGTAGTGGTTGGTGGGAGTAAGAGGTCGTGTGTTAGAGCGTATGTCCCTAAAGGTAGGTAAAGTTTTATGTTAAACTTGGCATAACCGAACTGTCTCGTAAATATCCTGGGTAATTCGGGTGGAGTGGTGTGTGCTGGGGTGGGTGGGATGGGTGGGTGGATGGGAGAGGGAAGGTTTGTGCTGGGGTGAGGTGGGGGTGGGTGGGTGGATGGGGGAGGGTAGGTGTGTGCTGGGGGAGGTTGGGGTGGGTAGGTGGATATTGTAGGGTAGGTGTGTGCTGGGGGGAGGTGGGGTGGGTGGGTGGATGGGGGAGGGTAGGTGTGTGTTGGGGGAGGTGGGGGTGGGTGGGGGGATGGGGGAGGGTAAGTGGGAGTAGTGGAAGGATCGGGTTTAGTTTCTATGAGGTGGGGGTGAGCTGTAGGAAAGCAAGGAATGGTGGGTGGTTAGGTGGGGTGGATGGGGGAGGGTAAGTGGGTGAGTGGGTAAGAGAGGTAGGTAGGTGGGTAGGTGGGTGTTTGGAGTGGTGGAAGGGTTGAGTTTAGCTTCTGTGTGGGCTTGGGCCGTGGGTGAGTGGGTAAGAGAGATAGGTAGGTGGGTAGATGGGTGTTTGGATTGGTGGAAAGGTTGGGTTTAGCTTCTGTGTGGGTACTGTGGGTGGGTGGGAAAGAGAGGTAGGTGGGTGAGTAGGAGAGATAGGTGGATGGGTGTTTGGGAGAGAGAGTTGGAAAGTGAGTGAGAGAGATAAGTTGATGGGTGGGTAGGAATGATAGGTGAGTGGGTGCTTGAAGTGGATGAGGCGATGAGTTTAGCTTCCGTGTGGGTTAGGTGTGTAGTTGAGTGGGAGAGAGAGGTGGGTAGGTTGGATTTAGCTTCCGTGTGGGTTAGGTGTGTGGGTGGGAGAGTATGGTGGGTTTGTGGGTATTTGGTGTGGATGAAGCGTTGTGGTTAGCTCCTTTGTGGGTGGGTGGGTTTGATTTACATGTGGGTTTGTAGTGTGGGTTAGTGGGTTGAGCTGTGGGTTTGTAGTGCGAGTGGTTGGGTTTAGCTTCTGTGTGGGGTTTATTTGTGGGTGGGGTTTATGTGTGGGTGGGTGCGTTTAGCTTCAGTGTGGGTTTGGTATGTGTGGGTGGGTGGGTTGAGCTGTGGGTTTGGTGGGTGGGATTAGCTCTGTGTGGATTTGGTGTATGGATGGGTGGGTTTAGCTTGTGTGGGTTGGTGGGATAAAGAAGTGGATGAACAAATATATTATCTGTGTAGGTTTTGTCTTTTAATGGGTGGGATAAAGAGGTAGGTGTGTGGGTGGGTGGGTGGATTTAATTCATGGGTTTGTTGCTAGTGCTCAACCTCCTCAATTGCATGTCGTTTACATTTCAAAGTTATTTTGTATAGCCCATGATGGCAAACCCATTAAGGGGGCCCCCTACCTCGTTTTTCATGTTTTTTTTTATCTCTCTCTCTCTGGGTTGTATCCATTGGGCCCCATTCAGCCTACCGTTTTAGATGTTTATCCCCATCCAGGTATCGATTATTTACCGCTCGCCGGCAAATTTAAAAAAAAAAAAAATATGACAGCAGGCTAAATTTGTACATTTTTCAAAAGAAAAATTTCTCCGGCGAAGCCGGATTTCTCCATACAATGCTGGCTCGCCATCACTCGCCAAGAAGAAATCGACACCTGGATAGGGATAAACGTCTTAAAACAATAGGCTGAATGGGGTCGAAGGGATACAAGCCAAAGACAGAGAGAAGAGGAGAGATACAAAAAGCAGGTCACCCCCCCTTAAGTATTTTAAAGACTTCATTAAGTTGACCATATAGCTTATGCGCTTCCAACGAAAAGAGACCAAGATTTCTCAACCGGTTCTCATAACTCACAAAGAGTGATGGTGATGGGCTGGTTTATCAGAGTGAGAACTGAGCGATCTCTGCCATACCCATAGCTTACTCCGACTGTTCCTTTTACTTATGTATTTCCTAGATCTCAAGTGACGGCGTCTTTTCCGTGGATTGACCTCCCAATCTACCAAGATTGGAAGCCAAAGCGTCACATTTTTCCTTTGCCCCTCAACTTTCTCTTCATAATTGCTGAGGGGCACAGGGCCCTGGGTGGGGCTTTGGTTTCCCGGGCGTTTCCGCACCCTCCTCGGCTCCCCGCCATGGAGTGGCTTCGGTCACCCAGGCTTTATTGTGGTAGGCAGGGAGGGTTCTGTGGGGTGCTCGGTTATGGCCTTGGCCTTGCTCGGGGCCTTGGGGCTGTTCGGCCAGGCAGCTTGGGGAACAACAACAACAACAACAACTCACAAAGAGCGAGATAGATAGAGAGAGAGAGAGAGAGAGAGAGAGAGAGAGAGAGAGAGAGAGAGAGAGAGAGAGAGAGAGAGAGAGAGAGAGAGAGAGATTTATATAGATACACTGGCCACACAGATCTTACGATTCCAGCAAGGCATCCAGGGTTTAATTCTAGGAGAGATAGCAAACAATAGAGTAAGGGAAAGTGGAAGAAAATATAGCAAAGAAGGAGCAGAAGAATTATATACCGGTATATATATATATATATATATATATATATATATATATATATATAATATATATAGATATATCTATATATATATATATATATATATATATATATATATATATATATATATATATATATATATATATATATATATATATATATATATATGTATATTGAGAGAGAGAGAGAGAGAGAGAGAGAGAGAGAGAGAGAGAGAGAGAGAGAGAGAGAGAGAGAGAGAGAGAGAGCAACAGCAGTACAAAATAGATCTAAGCCTTCATTCAACAATCCGACGACAACAATATAATAACATAATAGCATTATCTCATTCAACATCAACAAGCCAATTAGTCCAGACCATGCGACCCTCCCCCCACGAGTTCTTCCAGGTGACTGAGTGGATCCAGTGTGTAGGAGGGAAATATATACTGTATAAAGTGTATAATACTGTATATGTATATTATATAACAGTTATGACGGCATTCGGATCACACAAATCATAGTTGGCATTTATTTTGAGCGGTTTACATAAAAGCTTATTTGTCGCTGGGATTATCTCCTGGATTAAGGGGGGTCACCAGCTTTATTTATCTTTCTCTCCTTTTCTCTCTTTCCCTGGCTTGTATCCATTCGGCCCCATTCAGCCAACTGTTTTAAGACGTTTATCCCCATCCAGGTGTCGATTTCTTCCTGGCGAGCGATAGCGAGCCAGCATTGTATGGAGAAATCCGGCTTTGCCAGAGAAATGTTTCTATTGAAAAATTTACAAATTTAGCTTGCTGTCAAAACAAAAATATATATAAGCTGGCTCGCTACCGCTCGCCAGGAAAATATTGACAACTGGATGGGGGTAAACGTCTTAAAACAGTAGGCTGAATGGGGCCGAATGGATACAAGCCAAAGAAAGAGAGAGAGAAAGAGAACAAAAAAGCGAGGTGGGCTCCCTTAAGTCAACAGGTGATTCTATGTAAACCTGTTGATTGGCTTGGTGTTGATTGAATTGGAGTTGGAGTTGATATACCTGGTGGTGATACAGCTTATTGTCTATGGAAAACAAACCACATAACCAACAAATAGTATAGGGCTCAATAACCGAAATTACTTATTGGATTAAAATACTACTGTAGTCGGTTAATTTCCAGCTGATGGCAAATTGAATCTTTTAGCAGCTGATTTCTCCATTCTTAATAAATAAATATGAAACTACTGTGTCTCTGCATCATCTCATTGCCAAGTTTTCATTCTCTGCAACATATTTCGATACAAAATCTTCGTAATAGCCAAGTAATAAGATGAAGCTATGGCAATTTACCGTCTCTCTCTCTCTCTCTCCCTATATATATAAATATAATTATATATGTATAAATTATATATATATATATACAAAATAAAGTTGTATATCGCATCAGAGAGAATATTGGGAGCACAGCCAGCCAGGTCATCCATACTTGGCCTCACTGCCAGTATATAACTTTGATCTCAAAGTCCGCTCAGCCAGTTACAATCCACACAGTCTCCAGTTACAGTTAAACCAGTTGTTGTTGTTGTTGTTGTTGTTCCCCAAGCTGCCTGGCCGAACAGCCCCAAGGCCCCGAGCAAGGCCAAGGCCATAACCGAGCGCCCCCATAGAACCCTCCCCGCCGACCACAATAAAGCCTGGGTGACCGAAGCCACTCCATGGCGGGGAGCTGAGGAGGGTGCGGAAATGCCCGGGAAACCAAAGCCCCACCCAGGGCCCTGTGTCCCTCAGCAATTATGAAGAGAAAGTTGAGGGGCAAGGGAAAAATGTGACGCTTTGGCTTCCAATCTTGGTAGATTGGGAGGTCAATCCACGTTAGAGACGCCGTCACTTGAGATCTAGAAAATATATAAGTAAAAGGAACAGTCAGAGTAAGCTATGGGTATGGCAGAGATTGCTCAATTCTCACTCTGATAGACCAGCCCATCACCAACGACAGTTCAACCAGTTGCCAGTTACAGTTCAAACAGTCGCCAGTTACAGTTCAACCAGTCACCAATTACAGTCAAACCAGTTGCCAGTTACAGTTAAACCAGTCACCAGTTACAGTTCAACCAGTCGCCAGTTACAGTTCAACCAGTCGCCAGTTACAGTTCAACCAGTCGCCAGTTACAGTTCAACCAGTCGCCAGTTACAGTTCAACCAGTCGCTAGTTACAATCCACACAGTCGCCAGAGACAGTTCAACCAGTCACCAGTTACAGTTCAACCAGTCGCCAGTTACATTTCAACCAGTCACCAGTTACAGTTCAACCAGTCACCAGTTACAGTTCAACCAGTCGACAGTTACAGTTCAACCAGTCGCCAGTTACAGTTCAACCAGTCGCCAGTTACAGTTCAACCAGTCACCAGTTACAGTTCAACCAGTCACCAGTTACAGTTCAACCAGTCACCAGTTACAGTTCAACCAGTCGACAGTTACAGTTCAACCAGTCACCAGTTCAACCAGTCGCCAGTTACAGTTCAACCAGTCGACAGTTATAGTTCAACCAGTCGACAGTTACAGTTCAACCAGTCACCAGTTACAGTTCAACCAGTCGACAGTTACAGTTCAACCAGTTGACAGATATAGTTCAACCAGTCGACAGTTACAGTTCAACCAGTCACCAGTTACAGTTCAACCAGTCACCAGTTACAGTTCAACCAGTCACTAGTTACAGTTCAACCAGTCGACAGTTACAGTTCAACCAGTCACCAGTTACAGTTCAACCAGTCGACAGTTACAGTTCAACCAGTCGACAGTTACAGTTCAACCAGTCACCAGTTACAGTTCAACCAGTCACTAGTTACAGTTCAACCAGTCGACAGTTACAGTTCAACCAGTCACCAGTTACAGTTCAACCAGTCGCCAGTTACAGTTCAACCAGTCACCAGTTACAGTTCAACCAGTCACCAGTTACAGTTCAACCAGTCACCAGTTACAGTTCAACCAGTCGACAGTTACAGTTCAACCAGTCACCAGTTCAACCAGTCGCCAGTTACAGTTCAACCAGTCGACAGTTATAGTTCAACCAGTCGACAGTTACAGTTCAACCAGTCACCAGTTACAGTTCAACCAGTCGACAGTTACAGTTCAACCAGTTGACAGTTATAGTTCAACCAGTCAACAGTTCAACCAGTCGACAGTTACAGTTCAACCAGTCACCAGTTACAGTTCAACCAGTCACCAGTTACAGTTCAACCAGTCACTAGTTACAGTTCAACCAGTCACCAGTTACAGTTCAACCAGTCGACAGTTACAGTTCAACCAGTCGACAGTTACAGTTCAACCAGTCGACAGTTATAGTTCAACCAGTCAACAGTTACAGTTCAACCAGTCAACAGTTACAGTTCAACCAGTCACCAGTTACAGTTCAACCTATATACTATAGGGGAGGAGTGGTGGAGTGGTCTTGCCACTGGCCTGGTAAT
>CM064528.1:16067301-16072301 GCA_032716605.1 Paralithodes platypus | reverse complement strand
TTGGTAGATGCTGATGTCAGGGTGGTAGATGGTGGTGGTACAAAAGATGGTGTAAAGGTGGTACAAGATGGTGGTAGAAGATGGTGTGGGGGTGGATGTAGTTTAGGCGGAGACAAATTTAATTATCTTGGACTCTGGCAGGGGCATACACACTGACACCTTCTTGCTTTTACTCTCTTTCTCTCACACAGTAATATACTGTGTGTATACAGTATATATATATATATATATATATATATATATATATATATATATATATATATATATATATATATATATATGAGACAAAAGGCAAAGCTGCATGTAACAAGTGTTTCCCCTTCCCCGAAGTTGAAACAGTACTAGAGAGCCATATTCAAGGTACGGTACGTTATAATCAACATGTCTAGACATGCGGCGCATGAAGCAGTCTAGGTCTAGGATGAGAGAAAGACGTACCGGTATTGTGTGAGAATTCCAGAGTTTACTTGTTGGGTGGAAGGAAGACTGGGAAAATCGCTTCACTCTTTGGTTAGAGAGTTGGACAGGATAGGGATGGCAATATGTTGAAAGCTGGGTGCCACCCTCTCTGTTAAGGAGGTAGTATACACTGAGATAGCTCTGAAGAATACTGATTATGTAATAGCGGTAGAAAAGTGAGAGATGCAACATTGCGGCGTTCAGAGAGAGCTTGTAGATAATTAGTAAGAGGAGGCTAGTTGATGAGACGAATATTAATCATTAAATTAATTATAATATTAATTATTTTATTGTATTTTTTTTATATTTTCAATTTATATTCCTTACCTCATAATTATCCTTCAACAATAATTCGTTCAAACTGTCCACCCTTCTTTCCTTTATATAATTCCCTCCTTCTCTTCTTTCCCCTTCATTTTCTTTTATGGCTTCATCTCCGTTCACTCATTACTTTTTCTTCATTGTTATTACTCTCTATGACTTCCTTGTCCCTTCCCTTTTATTGCATTCTTCCTTTTTATCGAGTGTTTATGCGTCGCCTCCCCTCGTTTCCAATTTAGCGTGTCTTTCTTGTTGTGGTCGGGATGTTTATGTGCTTGGGTGGATAAGTCTTCTTTGGGGTTTTATCCTTTGTGTGTTGTTGTGCAATTGTGAGACACGTTAATTATGTGTTGCTGAAGGAGGGTTGAGAGGTAGATGGATAGATAGATAGATAGATAGATAGATAGATAGATAGATAGATAGATAGGTAAATAGATAATTATATCAATAACTATAATAATACGAGATACGCAGACGCAGATTGACTGAAATGTGAATAAAACGTATACATTTGGCACGAATATATTGAGTTAATATACATGCATATACAGCATAAGTATGTATATATATAGTTATCCTATATTATATATATATATATATATATAAAGATTCTATATATTAGTATAGTTAGTCTACTGTATATACAGCATACATTATATATAGGATATGAAAGAGAAGAGATCGAGTAGAGAGTAGAGCGATATAGAGAGAGAGAGAGAAGTAGAGATAGAGAGATAATCGTAGAGAAAGGATTAGAGAAGAGGAGAGGAGGCATAGACTGAGAATGATAGAGAGCAGATCGAAGAGATCCAGAGAGAGAGAGAGAGAGACCCAGGGATGGGGAAGGGGGAGGAGAGAGGGGGAGGAGAGAGGGCAGTGATATTAAAGCTGTTAGTGTGATGGAAGGGTCTGGCTTCAACTAGACAATTAATGGAATCCATCCAGGTTTTGACTCCCAGCAACCTGCTCCACCTCCTACCCTACCAGCCACTTTCACCCTTTCCACCTCCACCACCACCACCACCACCACTCTCTCCACCTCCACTATCCTCTCAGCACCACCACCACCATCCAGTCAGCCAAACCTGCTCCACCACCACCCCACCTCTCTCTCCACCATAACTATCCACTCATCACCACCACCACCATCTAGTAAGCCAAACTTGCTCCACTATCACCACCACCTCTCTCTCCACACCAACACCAGCACCATCCAGTCAGACAAACCTGCTCCACCACCACTATCCCCACCCCACCACTCTCTCCACACCCCCACAACTCTCCCCACACCACCACAACTCTCCCTACACCACCACCATCCAGTTACCAAAACCTGCTCCACCACCATTTACATTATCACCAACATACCACCATCAACCCTTATCTCCACCCGTTTATCACCACCACCACCACCACCACCACCTACATCAAGTCTCTATGAGGGATATGTAGCCAGCTTGCGGCGTCCCCTTTGAATTGTGCTGCATCTCTTAAGGGGGGTCACCGGCTTATTTATCTTTCTCTCCTTTTCTCTCTTTCCATGGCTTGTATCCATTCGGCCCCATTCAGCCACCTGTTTTAAGACGTTGATCCCCATCCAGGTGTCGATTTGTTCCTGGAGAGCGATAGCGAGCCAGCATTGTATGGAGAAATCCGGCTTCGCCGGAGACATTTTTCTATCAAAAAAATGTACAAATTTAGCTTGCTGTAAAAACATAAATATATATATGCTGGCTCACTACCGCTCGCCAGGAAAATATTGACACCTGGATGGGGGTAAACGTCTTAAAACAATAGGCTGAATGGGGCCGAATGGATACAAGCCAAAAAGAGAGAGGGAGCGAGAGATAAGAAAAGCGAGGTGGGCTCCCTTAAGGTAAATGATACCAATGTGTAACCCAGGATAATTCTCGCAAGTGTGGTGTCCTGGATTACCGTTGGTGAATATCTTGGGTTGGGCCATTCTTTTCTTCTGCTTCAGCCACTTCCACCACTTCAACTAACCCCATTGCTTCAGCTACTTCCACCACTTCAGCTACTTCCACCACTTCAACTAACCCCATTGCTTCAGCTACTTCCACTGCTTCAGCTACCTCCACCACTTCAGCTAACCCCATCGCTTCAGCTACTCCCATCGCTTCAGCTACCTCCACTACTTCAGCCACTTCCACCGCTTCAGCTACTTCCACCACTTCAGCTACCTCCACTGCTTCTACATCTACTTTGCCACCAACACCACCACCACCATCATCTCCAGCAAAATCATAATATCCAACTTTATCAAGACTAACACTACCTCTTCAGTCTCCACCAACGCCACCACTATTAAACCAATCACCGCCATTCCACTACCATCATCTTCACCACCACCTTCAACACTGCTACCAACACCATCTTCACCACCACCACTACCACCATCTTGAACGCTACCACCACCATCTTCAACAACACCACCACCACCACCACTATCAACCCAATCACCACCACTACAACATCTTCAACACCAACACAACCACCACCACCACTATCAACCCAATCACCACCACTACAACATCTTCAACACCACCACCATCTTCATCACCTTCACAACCACCAAAATCTCAACCACTACCACAATCTTCAACATCATTATCATCATCATCTTTGTCACCGTTATTTTCATCATCATCGTCGCCATTATTATTACCATCAATATCACCTCAGTTTCTCATCTAATTTAACCTTTTCTGACCTTATCCTCGTTATCATTAATTTGTATTATCCTGCACCCCCTTCCTTCCTCCCTCTCCTTCTTTCCCTCCCCACCCCTCTCTGTCTGTCTGTCTGTCTGTCTGTCTGTCTGTCTCGTCATCATCATCATCATCTCCACCACACCACACAAGCAGCTACCAACCATTCTATCACTATTAATACTACCATCATCATCAAGATACTAAGACACTCAAGACATCAAGACCCTCATCTTAAACCTTACCTAGATGGAATTTGTATCTTTCACTGAAGGCGATTGTACGCAGGCATTCCACTGAAATAGGTGAGGCTACTGGTTTTGCTTCAAGCTTCGTCAACACAAAAAGATGACACACCATACGAGCCAGCAACCTATTAATCCTATTTTTTCTTGGTCTTATTTTTCATCATCATAAACTACTCTACCCCTTCTTCTTCTTCTTCTTCTTCTTCTTCTTCTTCTTCTTCTTCTTCTTCTTCTTCTTCTTCTTCTTCTTCTTTTACTTCTTCTTCTTCTTCTTCTTCTTCTTCTTTACCCCATCGTCAATTAGTCTACGCAGCTGAACAAACACTTCCGCGGGCCTGAACAGTACATTGCCTGCACCGCACCATTTGCCACATCATTTCGTTTGGGTTTCGAAATAGATTGGTGCCTGCGGAATATATCACGCTTGATTTAAAGGGCGATATGCTCTTGTATTTAATTAATGCGTTTATTTTTAGCCTGTCTCACAAGAAAAGATATAGACAGTACAAGAGGGAAAGAAGACGGATACATTTAACACTATTTGGTTCGACGTCTTGGGGGTTATTATGATCTATCTATCTATCTATATGCTCAGGCCCAATCCCCATTTTGGGGGTAGCCGACTCAAAACAGAGCAAGAACAGGGAAAACACAAAAACAACATAAAACAAAAAATAAACAGATAAAAAACACAAACTTTCACACATCCAGGTCACCCAGGAGAAGACCCAGAGACCAGGGTTACCAAGGTCGCTCCATCACGGTCCCCGGCCCCTGACCACCCCGGAGAGGTTCCGAGTTCTCGGCAGGCAGACATGCAGCGGAGCAAGAAAGCCACAAGCCTCTCTCCACCACACTTCCAGGCACAGCCCTTCATATTAATCGTCCCGCCCCGCCCAGGCGCCTGATGAACTATTATCTAGTCCTACTTGCGCCCGACCCCTTCTTCCTCCCATATGACCACGTGTTCACTCAAACTATTCCAAAAGCATTCTCCATTCACTCCTGTCCACCACCCCTTCCCCTGCGGCCTGATCTATAATCATGTCCGCTATAATCATTTCCAAAGCCTTTCTTAACCACAGTCTTCTTTTTCTTCCATCTCCATGGGGGTCTTCCTGCCCTTCTATATCCCCTTGTACCTGACTCCACATATTCTCTTTGTAAGCCCTTGCATCTCCCATTTCGTTCCACAGGACCATAACCAGCTCAGCACCCTTCTTTCCACTCTGGCTGACAAATG
>CM064528.1:16043161-16065661 GCA_032716605.1 Paralithodes platypus | reverse complement strand
TTGGAAGAGTCAACCAGGTAATGGGTGTGGGGAATTACAGACAATTTTGTTCCTTCTCTCCTTGAATTACAAGAAGTTATGGTTAAGATTTCTGGACAACATATTTTTAATAGACTACATTAGAGAAATATAATTTGATTTGAGGTGTGTGTGTGTGTGTGTGTGTGTGTGTGTGTGTGTGTGTGTGTGTGTGTATGTGTATGTGTGTATGTGTGGTGTGTGTGTGAGAGAGAGTGTGTGCATGTGTGTGTGTGTTTGTGTGTGTGTGTGTGTGTGTCGTAGCCCCACTAAGATACACAGATCCAGAAATATCAAAGGAGAAGATTCGACTTTAATTACGGAGAATAAAACACATTAATTATAATAACAGTAGGAGAGGACGAGAGTACAACAGAAGGCTCTCTAATGGGTTTCTGAAGGGTAATTAATAACTATGTCCTTAATTATCTACTAACTTAAAGGTATGTTGGTATTAATAAACCCATATTATACAAGTATATATGACTAAATCACACTCAATATACCTAATTATTATATATAACATTAGCATACCCTTTTTATACCCTTGAATTTTATCAGTGTATTCATCCATCTCACTCACCTGCTATATTCACCTTTGACAACAACAACAATTAGCAACAACAATAACACCAACATCATCAACAACAGCAACACCAACATCATCAACAACACCAGCAACAACAAAAACACCAACAACAACAACAACAACAACACCAACATCATCAACAACACCAGCAACAACAAAAACAACACCAACAACAACAAAATCATCATCATCAACAACAACATCAATAACAGCAACACCAACATCATCAACAACAACAACAATAACAACAACAACATCATCAACAACAGCTGAGACACAAAGTTATAATATATTAAATTTAGCTTACTATAATAAAGCAAAGAGAGTATTTTCAGGGAAGTAAGTGTGTAATTAGCCCTATGTCCGCTCCAATAAATCCCTACCCATAATAATTAATAAATCCCTACCCATAATACACAATAAATCCCTTCCCATAATACACAAAAAATCCCTACCCATAATAAACAATAAATCCCTACCCATAATAAACAATAATTAAATCCCTACCCATAATAAAAAATAAATCCCTACCCCTAATAAACAAAAAATCCCTACCCATAATAACCTATAAATCCCTACCCATAATAAACAATAAATCCCTACCCATAATAACCAATAAATCCCTACCCATAATAAACAATAAATCCCTACCCATAATAACCAATAAATCCCTACCCATAATAAATAATAAATCCCTACCCATAATAACCAATAAATCCCTACCCATAATAAACAATAAATCCCTACCCATAATAACCAATAAATCCCTACCCCTAATAACCAATAAATCCCTACCCATAATAACCAATAAATCCCTACCCATAATAAACAATAATTCCCTACCAATAATAACCAATAAATCCCTACCCATAATAAATAATAAATCCCTACCCATAATAACCAATAAATCCCTACCAATAATAAACAATAAATCCCTACCCATAATAAAACAAAAATTCCTACCCCTAATAACCAATAAATCCCTACCCATAATAAACAATAAATCCCTACCCATAATAAACAATAAATCCCTACCCATAATAAACAATAAATCCCTACCCATAATAAACAAAAAATTCCTACCCATAATAACCAATAAATCCCTACCTATAATAAACAATAAATCCCTACCCATAATAACCAATAAATCCCTACCCATATAACAATAAATCCCTACCCATAATAAACAATAAATCCCTACCCATAATAACCAATAAATCCCTACCCATAATAACCAATTAATCCCTACCCCTAATAAACAATAAATCCCTACCCATAATAAACAATAAATCCCTACCCATAATAAACAATAAATCCCTACCTATAATAAACAATAAATCCCTACCCTTAATAAACAATAATTCCCTACCCATAATAAACAATAAATCCCTACCCATAATAAACAATAAATCCCTACCCATAAACAATAAATCTCTACCCATAATAAACAATAAATCCCTACCCATAATAAACAATAAATCCCTACCCATAATAACCAATAAATCCCTACCCATAATAAACAATTAATCCCTACCCATAATAAACAATAAATCCGACACCTAAATGGCACGAAAGGTCTTAATATTGACAGAAATAGAGCGAAAGGTCTTAAAAGCTCCAAACTAATGGAGCAAACGTCTTAGTATACAAAAACTAATGGGGCTAAGCATAAGGTAGAAAGGGGGCTCTCTCTCTCTCTACCCTATTCTACTTTACAGAGAGAGAGAGAGGGAGAGAGAGAGAGAGAGAGAGAGAGAGAGAGAGAGAGAGAGAGAGAGAGAGAGAGAGAGAGAGAGAGACACATACACACATACACACACTATATCTCTCTCTCTCTCACACTTTCTCTCATGCTCAACCTCTCTCTCTCTCTCTCTCTCTCTCTCTCTCTCTCTCTCTCTCGCTTCTTCCCCATTCCAACACAATAGACAGTCTGTGTAGAGCTCTCAGGTACTTCCAGGGAGGAGAGAAGTGAAGGGAAAAAGAGATAAAAAAAAGAGAGAAAGAGAGGAAAGAATGGAGGAAGAGAAAGGGGAAAAAAGGACAAGAGAGAGAGAGAGAGAGAGAGAGAGAGAGAGAGAGAGAGAGAGAGAATGGAGGTGTTGAATCAGGAAGAGATGACGAGATAATAGAGCAAGAAATAAAAGAAAAATAGAGAGACACGGGAGATGAAATAAGAGTAGAGGGAGAAGGAGAAGTAGGAGAAGACAGAGTAGATAAGGAAGACAAGAAAAGACGAAACAAGGAAAAAATAATAGGAGATGAAGAGACTGAGAGAGAAGAAAGGGAGAGCAAAAGAGGAAAGATGTAAAGATAAAAAGGGAGATGAATAGCGAATGAGGAGGAACAAGAAACAGACAAAAAGGAAGAAGAGGAAGGGAGAAGAGGGAAACGATGAGAAAGAGAGAAGCACGAGAGGAGACTAGAACAGAAAAAGAGGAAGGAAGTGGACAGGAGAAGAAGAAGAGAGAAGAGGAAGGAGGAGGAGAGAGGAGCGGAGAGAAGATGAGAGGGGAAGAGTAAAGGAAGGGATGAGAGAGGTAAAAGAGAGAAAGGGGAAAAGAGAGGAAAGTAAGCAAGAGAAGGAAAGAGAAGATAGAACAAGAGAAGAAGGACAGGAAGAGAGGAGAAAGAGGAGATGCGATACGGAGAAACGAAAGGTAAGGGGAAATGAAGAGAGGAGTAGAGTACAGTATATGAGACAAAGAGGGGAAGAGCGAGAAGAAAAGAATAGATAAGATCGAACAAAGTAGTGGAGAAAGAAGAGGCGAAGGAAGAAAATTATGGGAGAAGCTGAGAGAAGAGGATAAGGTGAGTTAATACAAAAGAGAACAGTGAAAAAGAGGAAGAGGGGAAAAAGGAGAGATATGAAAAGGAAAGATAAAAGAAAATACAATACAAAAAAGTAGACGAAAATAACAGGGGGAAGAAGGAAAGAAGAAAGAAGAATGAATACCTGCTGAAATTAGAGGAAGAGAAGAAATACTAAAGAGAAGAAGAGACAGAAGGAGGATAACGAAAAGAGAAGAGGAGAGAATGTCAGACAAAGAGGAGATAAACATGAAGAGAAGGAGTCGACAGGAAAATATAATGAGATATGAGGATGGAGTGCTTCAGAACTGTCCAATTTGGCCAAGTATAGCCAAAGCAGATAGATGTATTTAATGTAGTAAACAAATGGAAAATAAAGTTAAAATGCAATTCTGGTTATTAGTGAACTAATATGAATTATAATTTATATATAGAAAAAGAAAGTTATATGGTTTATATATAGAGTGTGAGCTACAGAGTCATATTAGCTGATGATTAAGAATAGACAACTTGCCCATTGCAGACTTTCATGTGTCTTATCACCTGCAAATTCGCGCCGATCCAAAAGATAAATCATATACCGTACTGAACTAGCTGGGCAGTGTTTTCAGTAGGATGTATGGTATGCACTCACCTTGGATGCACTTCTATTTACGTTATAAATTATATACTGTATCTCTCTCTCTCTCTCTCTCTCTCTCTATATATATATATATATATATATATAAGGAGAAACAGGAGGATAAGGGCAACGACCGTGTTCATCTTGGTAGCTTTATTCAATATTTCGGACTATCTTGGTCCATCATCAGGCTTGGATACCGGTCCTAAAAATAAATTACTTTATTAAGAAACTAATATAAGTTAAATCGTGGACCACAAATGTATTAATAACACTACGAAATAATAAAATGTCCTAATATAGCTAAAACGTATACAATGTTATGCTATTAACAAGTATATAGTACTTACACATCTAAGGGGTCAGGCGCGGGTGCGATCCTAATACAGAATGAAAACCTATGTTATCAGGGCACATATATAATATAGAGGGGGTTACCTAATAGTAAATAATTATTGAAACAATACGACTAAAGAATAAACTTCATATACTTAGGAGCAAACGAAATTAATTAAAACTAAAAATGCGAATTATGAAAACAATACTCTTATGACACTAAACGAATTTAACAGAACTCTTATATAATGAAAGGGATATACGTTGAACGAAAATAAAAGAAATATGATGTTACTGACGCTAAATGAAAACAATTAATCCTAGCATAATATAATTTACATGCATGTGTTCAACCCAGGTTTAATCTTATTTATATAATATTTCTCACCGATATGGGTCTCAAGTTAGAAAATCTACCTATGATCCTTCAAAATCTTTTTTCGGAAATTCGGGATCACTCTCATGAATGTGATCACACTTTCGGTGAAAAAGATTTTGAAATCATAGGTAGATTTTCTAACAGAACAGAGACCTTTATCGGTGAGAAATATTATATAAATAAGATTAAACCTGGGTTGAACACATGCATGTAAATTATATTATGCTATAATTAATTGTTTTCATTTAGCGTCAGTAACATCGTATTTCTTTATTTTCGTTCAACGTATATCCCTTCATTATATAAGAGTTCTGTTAAATTCGTTTAGTGTCATAAGAGTATTGTTTTCATAATTCGCATTTTTAGTTTCAATTAATTTCGTTTGCTCCTAAGTATATGAAGTTTATTCTTTAGTCGTATTGTTTCAATAATTATTACTATTAGGTAACCCCCTCTATATTATATATGTGCCCTGGTAACATAGGTTTACTATTAGGTAACCCCCTCTATATTATATATGTGCCCTGGTAACATAGGTATTCATTATATATGTGCCCTGGTAACATAGGTTTACTATTAGGTAACTCCCTCGATATTATATATGTGCCCTGGTAACATGGGTTTACTATTAGGTGGTAACCCCCTCTATATATATATGTGCCCTGGTAACATAGGTTTACTATTAGGTAACCCCTCTATATTATATATGTGCCCTGGTAACATAGGTTTACTATTAGGTAACCCCCTCTATATTATATATGTGCCCTGGTAACATAGATTTACTATTAGGTAACCCCCTCTATATTATATATGTGCCCTGGTAACATAGGTTTACTATTAGGTAACCCCCTCTATATTATATGTGCCCTGGTAACATAGGTTTACTATTAGGTAACCCCCTCTATATTATATATGTGCCCTGGTAACATAGGTTTTCATTCTGTATTAGGATCGCACCCGCGCCTGACCCCTTAGATGTGTAAGTACTATATACTTGTTAATAGCATAACATTGTATACGTTTTAGCTATATTAGGACATTTTATTATTTCGTAGTGTTTTTAATACATTTGTGGTCCACGATTTAACTTATATTAGTTTCTTAATAAAGTAATTTATTTTTAGGACCGGTATCCAAGCCTGATGATGGACCAAGATAGTCCGAAATATTGAATAAAGCTACCAAGATGAACACGTCGTTGCCCTTATCCTCCTGTTTCTCCTTATATATATATATATATATATATATATATATATATATATATAGAGAGAGAGAGAGAGACAGATATAGAGACGCTATCCAAATAATCCTGTGTAAGTTATTCCCTCTCCTCCCCCACCCCCGATATAGGGGCAGTTATCTCCCTCAGATCATTGTTGGGGGGTGGGGGGGGGGGGGGGGGCTGCAAGGGAGGGTTTGAACGAGTGAGCCTATTATTTTGGTAACTTGAGAAGATGTATTGTCAACATATTTCTATAATTCTCTTCCTCGTTCTCATAGTGACCACCACTCCAACAGCTTCCTCTCTCTCCATTCTCCGTCTCTACACTCTTCAGAAAAATAGGAAAAGTAGACTGTAGATACGAGCTGCCGATGTAAAGACTTATCCCTCAATACTTTCACCTGACCTGACCTGACCACTTTTTTCTAAATATAATCTTTCTTCAGTACAGTTGCCAATACAAATGCAAAACAATACCGACAAATAGCCCGGAGAAAGATATAAATTCACCTGGAATAATAACCCTTGTATCTCGGCCTTCAGTGAGTTTTGACGAGCACTAATGTAAGAGTTTTGGAGAGCTATCCTAAGGGTCGGTCAGCTGCCCCAGTTGATTGTTTGGGAGCTGCTAGAAGGGGCAGGAGGACTTAGCCTATTATTTTGAATCGTAAGAGTATTTCTTCTCTTATTGTTTATTTTGTTTAATGCTTTCCTTTTCACCATCATCTTTATCTTGTAAAATATCTACCTACTTTTATTTATCTACCGATAACAATGCAAACATTAACCTCGAACAAGAACTTGAAAACTATATGTGATAGATTTTCCCACGCAAGAATACAATGATGTGTCGAAGAAATCTATTATATGTGATTTATTTTAACTTGGCGGCAAGTTTACTCCCTTAGCAGCTCATTTCTCGATAACTAATGGACCAATAAGGAACTACTTTTGTTTCTGCATCATATTACTGCCAGGTTTTCGTAAATCACCCTTAGAAGATTACTTTGACCTTATATTCTGGCTATCATTAGTCAATTTTATACAGTCTATACTCCGTGTGTCCAGACATTTTGGCTCGAACGTTCCTTGATTTTGGCCCTGTCGCTCTTTTAACTGTGGGGGAGGCACTCGTCACAGGCAGTTTTGAATATTTGTCTCCCTCATCCACATAGATTTTTTTTTTAGGAAGGATCAGTGCAAATTATAAGGGTAAAAACTATCTCAATTAACCCTTTGTATTCCCTAAACGCTTCCAAATCTGAAAAAAAACATTGTCAAATAATAGCCGGAAAAGATATATGAAATGCATAATCGTATCTTGAGGGGTTAATTTGAGGTACGTAACTCAGTGCAGTGTCCGAACAACATCTTTCATTTGCCATTCCAAATAGAAGACAATTATTATACAGCACCATCATCAGCCAATCAACTCCAATTATAGTTCTCTACTCCAAGCAACCAAATGTAAATAGCTACCAGTGGAAATTTGAACCACAGTCTTTCTGATATTTAAGGGGGAGGTGGTCGTTTTTTCTTGATCCTCTTCTCCCTCATGTTTAGCGTATTAGTTGTAACATTTTATGGCGTTTGTTCCATTAGTTTGGCGATTTTGAAACCTTTCGCCCTATTTCTTTGTTAATATTTTTTTTCTATGTGATTGAGGGAGGCAAAAGGCAGAACTGCCTATAGCGAGTGCCTCCCCCATAGTTGAAAGAGTGACAGGGCCAAAATCAAGGGACGTTCGAGCCAAAATGCCTGGACACACAGAGTTTGAAGCAATTTAAGTCATAGGAAGAGGGAAAGACTGATTCTGGGAGAGAGTTCCAGAGCTCAGCTGTTGAGTAGAAGAAAGTTTGAGAGTAACGTTTCACTCTTGGGTTGGAGAGTTGCACAGAGTAGGGGTGGGATTGAGTTGCAAGACGGGTACCACGTGCCCTACGTAAAGGAGGTGGTATACACTGGAAAAGCTCTGAGGAACACTGATTATTATAGTAGCGATAGAATAGCGAGAGAGATGCAACATTGCGGCGGAGAGAGAGAGATTGCAGAGAGTTGGTGAGTGGACGGGAGTTAATGATACGAAAGGCCTTCCTTTCAACTTTGTCTAGGAGAGCAGTGTGAGAGGAACCTCCCCACACATGTGAACAATACTCAATACAAGGACGCACTATGCCACTGTACAGAGCAAGAAGCTGTGCAGGGGAAAAGAACCCCCTAAGGCGCTTGAGCACACCCAGCTTCTGGGAGGCTGCCTTTCTTGTAATTTAGGATGTCGATTTTTTCCTGGCGAGCGATAGCGAGCCTGTAATTGTTGTTGTTGTTGTTGTTCCCCAAGCTGCCTGGCCGAACAGCCCCAAGGCCCCGAGCAATTCCAAGGCCACAACCGAGCGCCCCCACAGAACCCTCCCTGCCGACCACAATAAAGCCCGGGTGACCGAAGACACTCCATGGCGGGAAGCTGAGGAGGGTGCGGAAACGCCCGGGAAACAAAAGCCCCACCCAGGGCCCTGTGCCCCTCAGAAATTATGAAG
The DNA here is from genome assembly GCA_032716605.1 of Paralithodes platypus. Taxonomy (NCBI): domain Eukaryota; kingdom Metazoa; phylum Arthropoda; class Malacostraca; order Decapoda; family Lithodidae; genus Paralithodes; species Paralithodes platypus. The sequence continues at coordinate 16,057,150 of CM064528.1, read as the reverse complement.
AGAAAGTTGAGGGGCAAGGGGAAAATGTGACGCTTTGGCTTCCAATCTTGGTAGATTGGAAGGTCAATCCACGGAAGAGACGCCGTCACTTGAGATCTAGAAAATATATAAGTTAAAGGAACAGTCAGAGTAAGCTATGGGTATGGCAGAGATTGCTCAGCTCTCACTCTGATAGACCAGCCACATCACCACAGCCTGTAATTGTAGAAGGAACCGGCTTTCGGCCGGGACATTTTTCTACCGAAAAATGTACAAATTTATCTTGAGGGGGGGTCTAGGGGGTGTTTTGAGGGAGGTCTAGCGAGGAAAATATATATATATATATATATACATCAATAAATTAATTAATAGACCAAACAAACAGCCACTAGCCCCTTAATTTATCACTGTTCCCTGCACGCCAATATAAATAGGAATGTGGCATAAAAAGCCTGTTGTGAAGTCCTCTCTGGGGTTAAAAGTCTGGAATTATACTCTATGTCGCGGGAGAAAAGAAATTCCCGTTTGGCAACCTGTTCGATTTACTGCATTCTTGTAGTAAATAGCTAAATGATATACAACGATGCTAAAAACAACAGACTTCATTGTAAAACAGTCAAATAAATTGTATTTACCATTATTCTAAACACAAACCTAAATGTAACATAAATATTAGCAGTCAGCTGATGAAATACATGGTTGTGGCCGAGTGTAGGGAACGAAACAGGGGCGGAGTAAGCGGAAGAAAGAGGAGGGTGTTAGATAATAATTATATCATATTATATCTACCATATAAAGCAATGTTGTTATAATATTCTCGAGAAAAAAGCTAAAATGGCCTTATTCAGCGTGTTGTGCAATCAGAGAGAGAGAGAGAGAGAGAGAGAGAGAGAGAGAGAGAGAGAGAGAGAGAGAGAGAGAGAGAGAGAGAGAGAGAGAGAGAGAGAGAGAGAGAGAGCATATTGAAGCACTTTTTATTTACCCCAAAAATATATTGTTGGTGTGGTGAAAATGAAAGTTATAAAATCGCCATGGCAAGGAAAAAATGATTGACAATTGATATCCCAAATGCGAACGTCAGTATTTTTATTTATTATTGAAACGAACAGTAGTATTTTATATTATACTATCTCTCTCTCTCTCTCTCTCTCTCTCTCTCTCTCTCTCTCTCTTTTATATATTACGTTATCATTTTTCTTCTGATTACTCTCCTTCCATCTCTAACTAAATTTTGTAACCCCCTTCTCTCTTTCTCTCTCTCTCTCTCTCTTTCTCTCTCTGCCAGCCACTGTAACAAATCAGGACAATATCTGCCCCATAATTTGGTCCCCCCCCCCCACCCCCCCCCCACCCCCCCCCGCATCATCCACCCACCCACCCCCAATAATAGGATAATATGCAATAACTCTTACCCCGTTTTCTTAACGGGGGTCACCGTTTTTTTGTTTTATCTTTCACTCCTTTCCTCTCTTTCCCTGGCTTGTATCCATTCGGCCCCATTCAACCAAGTGTTTTAAGACGCTTTTCCCCATCCAGGTGTCGATTTCTTCTTGGCGAGCGAGAGCGAGCCAACATTGTATGGAGAAATCCGGCTTCGCCGGAGAAATTTTTCTATCGAAAAATGTAAAAATTTAGCTTGCTGTCAAAACACAAAAATATATATGCTGGCTCGCTAACGCTCGCCAGGAAAATATTGACACCTGGATGAGGGTAAACGTCTTAAAACAGTAGGCTGAATGGGGCCGAATGGATACAAAGCAAAGAGAGAGGGAGAGAAAGATAAAAAAAGCGAGGTGGGCTCCCTTAAAGTTACAAGGGGAATAGCCAAAGATAAACTATTGCATTTTGATTGTGATTTGGTAAGAAGTTGTTGTGTTTGATGTAATTATGTAATGTATCTGTTTATCCATCTATTAGAAGTTGTTGTGTTTGATGTAATTATGTAATGTATCTGTTTATCCATCTATTAGAAGTTGTTGTGTTTGATGTAATTATGTAATGTATCTGTTTATCCATCTATTAGAAGTTGTTGTGTTTGATGTAATTATGTAATGTATCTGTTTATCCATCTATTAGAAGTTGTTGTGTTTGATGTAATTATGTAATGTATCTGTTTATCCATCTATTAGAAGTTGTTGTGTTTGATGTAATTATGTAATATATCTGTTTATCCATCTATTAGAAGTTGTTGTTTGATGTAATTATGTAATGTATCTGTTTATCCATCTATTAGAAGTTGTTGTGTTTGATGTAATTATGTAATGTATCTGTTTAGCCATCTATTTATCTGTTTGCCTGCCTGTCTGTTAATATATGTACAGTATCTACCTATCGGTATATCCTTGTTGTTCTGTTTGTATGCATGTACAGTATATACGTGTGTATATACTGTATGTATGTATGTATGTATGTATGTATGCATGAATGTATGTACTGTATGTATGTGCAGTATGTATGTATGTGCAGTATGTATGTGTGTATGTATGTATGCATGCATGTGTGTATGTTATTATGAATGTCTATTTATCTATATTTCTATCTACATAACTATATACTTGTCTATTATAACAATTTATTTTCTATCTATCTATCTATCTATCTATCTACCTATCTATTCATCTATCCACCAGAAGCTTCACAATATCCACACCATCGTTTACATGAATAAAATAGATGCAATGGAATAACTGTGACGACAATTTTGGCTCACACAATCAAATCATATTCAAGGTATTCCAGAGCAATTTCCGAGTTGGTCAATCAAAACATTTCACAACAATAAACCCTTTATTTGGCAATTTATTCAAGATGGTGATGTTATTAAAGATCATGGTGGGAAGGGTTATATTATTTTCCACTGGTAGTCATAGTTACGTATCTCTATTAACCCCTTTAGCAATGTGAACCATTGGAAGGGATATTCTAGTAATCAGTCACGCTTCGGTTTCCAGATAGGAGTGAGTCAAATTCTCAGTTGATTCTGTAATTCATGGTCAGTCTCTCTCTCTCTCTCTCTCTCTCTCTTTTCTCTCTCACTCTCACTCTCTCTCTCTCTCTCTCTCTTCACATATTGAAATTAGGTCATAAATTGGGTTTCTTGAGCGTGCCCAGATTTGATGGAACAATATATATCAGAGTTCAAGGCTGGCTTCTCTGATCAATATGAGATAGCTCTGTTTGTCCTTCCCTCCTTACATCACACACACACACACACACACACACACATGCAGACACAGGCACATACATACATAAACATACTGCATACGTATACATTTGTATATATTAATTATATAAACATTTATGTATTATTTATTGTATATATACACACACACACACACACAGACACATACAGTACACAGTCACACACACACACACACACACACACACACTCACTCACACAAACACACACACACACCCGTCAGCTAAGGCACATTCACACACATACAGTTGCCTTCAGTATTCCCTGGGCGCTCATTTGAAGCTGTGTCAAACACATACGAAATATAACAATCCCTACCCTGGTTCATTTTTTTGTAAACGTTTCATCGCACGTTTTACAATCGTATACGTTTTCAGGATATTCTGACGGCAACTGTACAAATGCTCACTAACCCCTTGAGGATTATGATGCGCTTTGAAAGTTTATTCTGGCTATAATTAGACAATTTTATTCAGTTTAAGATGGATATAGGATATCATTCATACCCCTTTGATTCCCAGAGATCCTTCCTTAAGCCGGTATCACACGAGCGCTTTTTCCCCCAACATTTATCCTCAACACTGGTCTGGCAACTTATGAGGTAAACATGTAAAATATTTCTTCTATTCATCTATCATTAGTCTAGTTTCCGATACCAGTGCAAAATATTCCTGAAATATTGATGGACATTTTTTGACCATCGAATGTTGACTATAAAAGTTCTCGTGTGATACCGGCTTAAGTTGCATACAGTTGTCTAATGATAAACAAAATAAAACTTAAAACTGCGACGCCAAATACTGAAAGAGGTAAAGATCAAATACTTGGTAAATGACATCCACTAGTCACTAGTGTGAATGCGTCAACTATGATCGTCTGACTTTCATATTATAGAGAACAGGAAGAGAGTAAGGCTTGGAATCAAAGTTATCTATCTATCTATATACTCAGGCCCAATCCCCACTTTTCCATTTATTATTATTTTTTATTTATTTATTTTTTTTGGGGGGGGGGGGCGGCGACTCCAGACAAAGCCAGAATAGGGACAACACAACAGAAAACAATGAACAACAAAGTTAAAGTTATTTAGTTATAATAAAAAAACGTTGAATATCTATTAGGAATATATATCTAGACAGATATATAGGTAGATAGGTACATAGATAGATTAGATAGCTAGCTAATAGATAGATAATAAAGATATATTAATAGAGCGATAGAGATATATACAAATATAGATAGATAGATAGATAGACAGACAAACAGAGAGAGAGAGAGAGAGAGAGAGAGTTGGAGTTAGGTAGGGAAGAATAGCGTGACAAAGGCACAAAAAGTGTGTGTGTGTGTGTAATAATAATAATAATAATAATAATAATCGGTTTATTTCAACCCGGCAGCCAATGGGGCTGAAAATACACAGACTTAACCTAGATCTTATCCTAATGGATCAACAGACTGATCCTGGCAGCTAACGAGGGCGCCTACATACTCCCAAGGGGGTAGGACGTGGGCAGGAGACTTTGTGGGTCCCCCGAGACGATCCGCCCAGATCTTGCCTTCACGGCCAGGGAAAGTTTTTGAGAGAACTTCCCCTGCCGGCGCGTGGGATTGAACCCCCGACACCAGAGCTAGCGCTCCCAATACAGAGTACTAAGCGCGCTCGGCCACCGTGACCGTACACACACACACGCAGTGTGTGTGTGTGTGTGTGTGTGTGTGTGTGTGTGTGTGTGTGTGTGTGTGTGTGTGTGTGTGTGTGTAAGAGTGTGTGAGTGTGTTCAGTAACTATGTACAGTCGTGAATACATGTTCTTAACCACCCTGTGATTTTCATTATGTAATTAAAACTTTTAATAATCAATTTACGGATAAACTTCCTTTTTGCATAACTTTATAAATGGATAATTACATTAATCATAAACTATTATATATATATATATATATTATATATATATATACCCGGTATATATATATATTATATATATATATACCCGGTATATATATATATACTGGTCGCTTCAATATGTAATACTTGCAGAGAGAGAGAGAGAGAGAGAGAGAGAGAGAGAGAGAGAGAGAGAGAGAGAGAGAGAGAGAGAGAGAGAGAGAGAGAGTAAGGCAAAAGGAAGGTACCCCCATCTATTTCTGCGTTGTGGTGATGGTGGCTTTTTGGGACTCAAGCCAAGGTAACCCACACTCTCTCTCTATTTCTCTCACTCTCTCTATCTCTAATCTCTCTCTCTCTTTCACTCAGTCTGTCTCTCGAAGGGGTGCGTGCAGGAGGTGGTGAGGAAGGGAGGGAGAGTGAAGGGAATTAGTGTGGATCGTGAACTTTAAGGAATAATACGGTGAAAGGGAGTCGTCAGTTTGTTTGGGAGCCTACCTACCTACCGAACTATCTACCAGCCAATCAAGCTATCTACCTACCGAACTACCTACCAGCAAATCAAGCTACCTACCTACCTACCGAACTACCTTCCAGACCAATCAAGCTACCTACCTACCTACCAAACTACCTTCCAGACCAATCAGCTACCTACCTTCCGAACTACCTACCATCCAATCACGTACTTCTCTCTGTCTCCAGTCCAACATCGGAGACTCATTTTTTTCTTGAAGAGTAAGTACTTTGCTGTTTTTCTCCGATGTGTATGAAGGAGACAAAAGGCAAAGCTGCCTGTAACAAGTGACCCCCTAAAGTTGAAAGTGATAGGGAGCGAAATTTAAGGTACGTTAGAGTTAAAATGTCTGGACATATGGAGCTTGAATCAATCTAAGTCATAGGATGAGGGAAAGATGGATTGAGGAAGAGAGTTCCAGAATGTACTTGTTAAGTTGAAGAAAGGCTGTGAAAATCGGTTTACTTTTGGTTTAGAGTTGGACAGAATAGGGGTGGAAATATAATGAAAGGCAGGTGCCACCCACTCTTCGTACGGGAGGAGGTATACACTGAGAGAGCTCTGGAGAAAACTGATAATTGTAATAGCGGTAGAAGAGTAAGAGAGATGCAACATTGCGGCGTGTAGTGAAAGATTGTAGGGAATTAGTAAGATGAGGTGAGTTGATGAGAAGAAATACTTTTGACTCTACCATGTATAATTATACACTATATTGTTAGCGAACAAATATGGACGCATATGATTAGGTAAATATATATGTAATACAATGTAGGCTAATTGTTAGGATCTTTTAGCTTTTTCTTCTTTTCTAAGAGCAAAAAAAAAAAAAAAAAAAAAAAAAAAAACAATGAGTAGGTATATGATATATTATGTTATAAGTACATACTATATATTTGCAACATGTACGTATTTCAAATTTCCTTATCAGATAATGATTAACTTATTCTTTCTTATAATATAATTAAATAATGAAGTATAGGATTAAATAAAATACTTAAGTAGATAAACAAATATATATAGTAATTCTTTGCAGATAGCAATATTAAGAGTAAACAGCTTAATGATTTAGTTGAATTTATTATAACATACACATTCATACACTAATATGCATGAATTTTATCTTCCAGTTTAACATGCTCGATACATTTTGATTCTATATATTTATAGAACATAACGAAGCACATGTATCATTATATATATTTATAGTTATCATAAAATTAATATTACATAATATTTTACCTTTGATATTATTATTTTTTTAATTCACATCATAAGTTTTAGTTGCATAATCTCCTTGTAAAAACATAGGTATGTGCAGAATTTATTATAAGAAATCTTGGAGGAACCCATCGTAAATTCAATATTAATCTCTGTGGATATAGGTAAGCTTCTATAATATCACTGAATCATGTGATTTTTTTGTTTATGATCTGATTAGCTACACAAGAGATGAAAGTTATAACCTTAACGCGGGTTGGGTATACAAGGGATCTACAGGTGTGAGTCATTTAGACAGTCAGGACGAGATGCCATGCCTTAAACTACTTCACCACGCCGTGGTAGAGTGGGTTAAAGCATGGACTCTCGTCCTGACTGTCTGTGGTTCGATCCTGAGTGAGGGTAGAAACATTTATTTATGTAACACGTGTATTTAATATTGTGAGATATACTTTATATATATACTGTATATATATATACATATATATATATATATAAATACGTATATATATATATATATATATATACAGTATATATATATATTTTTTTTTTTTCTTTTTTCTATGTGATTGAGGGAGGCAAAAGGCATAACTGCCTATAGCGAGTGCCTCCCCCATAGTTGAAAGAGTGACAGGGCCAAAATCAAGGGACTTGATTATATATATATATATATATATATATATATATATATATATATATATTGTATTAATGTGCGAAATATGACAATAGTACACTCGGATACTATTGTTTCTAGCCCACTCATAAACATTCGTTAACTCCCTACGCTTTTCTCTATGCAATTACAACTATCTGGATTATATTTTGGATGGAACTTGCTTTTCAATAAATGGTATACATAGTTTTGTTGATGATGTATAGAGAATAATGATCATAAACTCGTTTCCAGATGTATACAGTACTTTCATAATTATAAATAGGTGAAGTCCACAAATGTTTAGGAATAGGCTAGAGACTAAAGGATCCGAGTGTATATGAGCATAGCTATACTGTATGTATGTGTGTATATGGTTGGGTATGAAAGACTGTTAATGAGTATATAAATGATGATGATGATGATGATGATGATGATGTTGTGTGTGTGTATGTGTTTGTGAGTGTGTGTGTGTGTGTGTGTGTGTGTGTGTGTGTGTGTGTGTGTGTGTGTGTGTGTGTGTGTGTGTGTGTGTGTGTGTGTGTAAAAAGAATAAGAGTATGTATATGATGTGTGTGTTTGTGTGTACGTATGTGAGTGTGAAATTACTCGCATGTGTGACTATGTGTATGTGTATGTGTGTATGTGTGAGAGGCGTATGTCTGGTGGGGTTGGCAGACGATACAGTCATTTTAGAAACAAGGACGAATAAAAACCTCTCTCTCTCTCTATCTCACTCTCACTCTCTCTATCTCACTCACTCACTCACTCACTCACTCACTCACTCTCTCTCCCGGGCTTCCCCGAGTTGTTATAGACTGCAGCACCGTTGATTCTTTTAAACTTCGCCTAGACAAACACCTTGCCTTTAATCCGCGACTCACTGTATTTGTAAATTAATATTTGTTTTATTCCCCTCAGATTCATCAAGGATTATGGCGTTTATAAATAACTAAGATGTTACTCTCGTTTCCCAAGATAAACGAAAGATAATTTATAACTGTGTTATGTTACTAACCCAACTGTTACCTACTAATATTTCCTAATCCTGCCACGGATATTAGTCCCAGGGCAGTACTTCCATTTCCAATTTTCCCTTACCCACTCTAAACCACTGTTTGGACACTTGATCATCAGTGTTTTAGAGGGTAAGCAGCCTTGAGGGGTTGCTAGATCCGTTGTTGCTTGATTTCCATTGTACTCCTTTGTACTCTCTCTCTCTTTTTTTTTTCTCTCTCTCTCTCTCTCTCTCTCCCCCTCTCTCTCTCTCTTTCTCTCTCTCTCTCTAACACACACTGAGCAAGTTAGTGTCACGCTTTCCTGTGAATGAGGTTAATCTTGGAATCTTATCTCAAGAAACTGTACTGAGTGTGTTGATGCCCATCGCCAAGACATTGATATTTTGGTCCCAATTGTAACTGAATAATTATATCACAAACAATTATTGTATCCAAACTAATTATTGTCTGCTTTCATCCACTCTGTGAAGCTGTAAATAAAGGTTAATAAATTAAGTCAAGTCTCTCTCTGTCTCTCTTCATGCAACGTTGCAAGTATTTCTCTCTTTACCTTCTTTCCCTTGATCTCTTTTAACATCTGTTCTCAGCCTCTCCTTCCTCCCCCCCACCCTCTCTCTCTTGCTTGCTCGCTCTCGCTCTCTCTCTCTCTCTCTCTCTCTCTGTATGTTATTAACTAGCACATAAATGGAGTACGTATATTCCTGATTACTTAAGAGTCTCCGCTTCCAAAATAAACACATAGAGGATATTAGCCCTGACGATGCATTACCCAATCCAGTTTTTATTTACCGAGCCATTTATGAAACTACCCAAGACCAAGCTTAAGCCGGTATCACACGAGAGCTTTTATAGTCAACATTCGATCATCAATATTTTTCTGGCAACATTTCTGGAATATTTTGCACCGGTATCGAAAACTAGACTGTTGGTGGATGAATTTAGGTAACCGAGAAATTGTAAATGTTGATCTCATAACCTGCCAGCCCAGTGTTGAGGATAAATGTTGAGGGGAAAAGCGCTCGTGTGATACCGGCTTTATCCAAGACATCGGTATATGGAGCGAGGGTATGGCGTTCAGTGGAATCAAGAATATTGTATTATTTATGTATATACTGCATAGCCATTTTAGTTATACTAGTCCATTAATGACAGGTAGGCAAGAAATCGTGAACCATAACTTTTGTAACTCATAATGGGCTAGAGCAAATAGGCTGTAAATGTCCAAATCTATTCCCTGGCTGACCCGTCCTAAATAGTAGACATATTAGTTAAATTACTCTAGTCGTTTATGAGTTATAGATGTTAATGGTCGATATGTTTGGCTTACCTTATGAAGGGACTATAGTACATCATGATTATTTGCTCTAGGGATCTGTTTTCAGACACTTTACACACTTATTACAATAGTCTCTAAATTATGTTACTAATATTATTAGATTTATGAATTGTAGCAGAAAGGCCACTTCATTACAATTTCAGCTGACAACTAGTATCTCAGAACAACTGATGTTTCAATTCTTAATGAGAACAATTGAAACTACTATGTGTCTGCGTCATATTAATGCTAATTGTCATAATTAACAACATACTTCGCTCCAGAGACTTCATAATAGCTGAATAATCAAGAATAAAATAAATATGGTAGTGGTAGGAGTGCGGAGCTCTTGTAGTAGCCAAATATCTACGGTAACTGTTTATATTTGACTGTACTTTCTTTCTTTCTTCTTTCTTCATTGCTCTCCTTACTTTCGATCTGGTAAATGTGGCAGTACGATGACGACTATCATTACAAGATTTGATTCAACTTATAAATGCTCTCCTAATAAACCTTTTGCCTCTAACAGGTCCTTCGTAAGCTGCCTATAATCGTGTAAGGATGACCAAAGTATAAAGATGGTGCCATCTTTTTTATTTGTAGAGTTTAACATTATTTTCCTCGCATTTAGGGGAGGTGTGGTGGAGTGGTCATGCCACTGGATTGGTAATCCAATGGACCCGGGTTCAAATCCCGATATGTCAATGGGAAGATATTATTGGGATTGAATTTGTGCTGTACCTAGTATCAGTGCATTACCACAAAGCCCACCGAAATGCCAAAAAAATACCCTCGTTGTTCCCTGATTAAATAACACTGTATGAATATTCCCATATTCAAAATATGTTACAGGGGGACAATGCCTAGTGAGTTCACTGCTCAATAGGTGGCGTTCTAAAGAGTGAGGGTCTGAGTCTGGAGGGTGAGACGGTGAAGCACTTGAGCGAAGCAACCAGCCGCTTCAGAGATGGAGCTCCTTCGAGCCATGATGGATGCTTCACATGTCTCACTCCCCAGAGTGGAACAAGACCTCACGGGCTTCACCGTGTTGAGCGGTGGAATGTACAGGCTCTCAGCCTATGCCCGAGAGGGAGTAGTTGGAATATAGAAAAAAAAAAAAAAAAAAAAAAAAATCTAGTTACCTTGCTGTCTTCCACAATAATTATCTTTTCTTTGACCACATCTTAGGGACTGAGAGAGCCTTCTTCTGCGCTATCTTAGCCTTCCACTTTACTTTGTTTGGGGTTCTTCTGTCTCTACTAGAATATGACCACCTTGTTTGAACCGTAAGGTCCGTGTACCTATGTAAAACTGAGATGCTGTCTCTTACACCAAACGTTACCATGGACACCAACAAAATGTGTGCAGGCAATAGTATATACACACACACACACACACACACACACACACACACACACACATAATATATATATTGTATTGGAAAGAAGTGTGTTGTGCTTGTTTAGTATTGTGCATTAAATAGGAGGAGGTGTTTGTGATAGCTAGCTGGATTACTGTATGCGTAGGTGAGATACAAACAGAAACAGTGAGGGAAGCCAGACAAATGATACATAGTCAGCTTTATTCCACCTGACGGTAAATTGTCATGTCCCAGTCTTGATTATCCGGCTATTATATAAGTCTCTGGAACGAAGCATGTTGCTAATTAGGACAATTTAGCATTAATATGATGTAGGCATAGTAGTTTCAATTGTTTTCATTAAGAATTGAAAAAATCAGTTGTTCTGGGATACTAGTTGTCAGCAGAAATTGTAATGAAATGGCCTTTCTGCTACAATTCACAAATCTAATAATATCAGTAACATAATTTAGAGACTCGTGTAATAACTGTGTAAATTGTCTGGATCCTTAACAGTTATTGTTTTTGGATTTATGAATGCAACACACACAACACGGCCACAGTGGCCGAGCACACTTAGTCACTGTACTTTAATCGCTTGGCTTCGGATATATATATATATAATATATATATAGAGAGAGAGAGATATAGATAGAGAGAGAGAGAGAGAGAGAGAGAGAGAGAGAGAGAGAGAGAGAGAGAGGGAGAGAGAGAGAGAGAGAGAGAGAGAGAGAGAGTACAAAGGAGTACAAAGGAAATCAAGCAACAACAGATCTAGTGACCCTTCTAGGCTGCTTGTCCTCCAAAACACTGAGGATCAAGTGTCCAAACAGTGGTTTAGAGTGGGTAAGGGAACATTGGAAAGGGAACTACTGCCCTAGAACTAATGTCCGTGGCAGGATTAGGAAGTTAGTAGGGGACAGATGGGTTAGTAACTGAGGGGGGGGATAAAATAAAGTTATTCATTTACAAACGCAGTCAGTCGCGGGTTGATGCGAGATATTTGTCTAAGCGGAGTTTAAATGAATCAACGGTGCTGCAGTCTATAACGTCTCGGGGAAGCCCATTCCACAAGTTGACAACTCGATTGAAGAAGAAATTCTTAGATTCGTGTGAGTTAAAAGATTTACCAATAATTTTGCAACGGTTTCCCCGCGTGTAATTAGATTGGTCGATAGTGAAGTACTTACAACAGTTCATATTGTCGATGCCTTTGATGATTTTGAACACTTGAATTAAGTCACCTCTTAATCTGCGCTGGGTTAAAGGAAATAGATTTAATTCTCTATGACGCTCTTCGTATGGTTTGTTCTTTAGGCTAGGTATCATTTTGGTAACTCTACATTGAACTCGTTCTAGCTTGTTTATATCTTTTTGGTAATAAGGGCACCAGGATTGAACGCAGTATTCCAGAAGAGGGCGGACTAAGGAATTGTAAAAGGGTTAGGATAACTTCTTTGGATTTATGCTCAAATGACCTGCCTATGAAGCCAATTATTTTGTTTGCCTTCTTAACAACTTCTGAACATTGTTGACTCAGTTTTAGGTTACTCGATATTGTTACTCTCCCAGATCGGTTTCTTTGTTTACATTCTTAAGCTGAGTGCCATTCATCGAATAGTTTGCTTTCTCATTTAGGTATCCGATATGTAGTACTTTACATTTATCCGCATTGAAACTCATTTGCCAAATTTGGGCCCAACATGACAATTTATCTAGATTGTGTTTGCATATCGTCAACTTGTTCTTTTGAGAGTACGCTATTTGCAATTTTTGTATCGTCAGCAAATTTTGAGATTGTACAGGTGAGACCCTCATCTATGTCGTTGATGTAAATTAGAAAGAGAATTGGTCCTAGTACCGATCCCTGGGGTACCCCGCTACTTACATTGGTCCATTTAGATGCCTTACCGTTTATGACTACTCTTTGCTTTCTGTCGCCGAGCCAATTTTCTATCCATTTCAACACACCGTCTTGTATTCCATGCGCTTTTAGTTTTAGCAGTAAACGTTTGTGGGGAACTTTGTCAAAGGCCTTTTGAAAATCAAGGTATATAATATCTACAGCTTTACTCTCATCGTAGAGGTTGAGGATATCGTGGAAGAAGTTCAAGAGGTTTGTTAAACAGGAACGTTTTTTTACGAAAGCCGTGTTGAGTATCTTTAAGTAAGTTATTTGCCTCTAAGTGATTTACGAGTCTGTCTCTTATGACCGTTTCTAGCATTTTACATACAATTGAGGTTAAGCTAATTGGACGATAGTTACTGGGTAGGGATTTGCTGCCTTTTTTGAATATCGGTGCTACGTTGGCTAGCTTCCACTGATCAGGCATAGTCCCAGACTGCAAGGATTCATTGAATAGCAATGTCAGTGGTTTGGAGAGCTCATCCTTAGCTTCCTTTAGAACTCTAGGCGAGATTGTATCAGGTCCAGGCGTTTTTATTTACCTTGAGTTTATCTAAACAATTCAATACTACTCTCTCTGTAACGGTGATATTGCTTAGAACATCTGAATTATCAATCTAAATCGGCGATGGTGTAGGGATATCACTGAGGTCTTCGGTTGTAAAAACTGATGCAAAGAAGGTATTGAGGGCATTACTCATTTGTACTTCGTCTTTGGTGTATTCTCCATTTTCATCGACTAACGGTCCAACAGTTGAAGTAACTACTTTTTTCTTTCTGATATAACTATAGAATTCTTTCGGGTTTGTTTTACTTTGATTCGCAACATGTAACTCCAGGGTCTTTTTACTTTGCTTAATTCACTTTTTGGCTTTGCGTCGTAGCTCTACAAATTTCACCCGTTCTTCGTCATTTTGTCAGAGAGAGAGAGAGAGACAGAAAG
>CM064528.1:15955495-16043061 GCA_032716605.1 Paralithodes platypus | reverse complement strand
ATAATTCAACCGATCTTCTGGCATCCGCGTCTGCGATTGCCTGAGTATACCGCAGTAAAGACTTAGCCACCTGTTGAGACACTATGTACTGAGAGAACAGGCGAAAAGCTTTCCCCCTTAGCCTAAATTCTCTGTCTAGGTGAGTAGGGGTAGGGTAGTGAAAGGGTTTTTTAGCTCACAAGATTAATCTTAGGGGCAGCTAGGAAAGAAAACAAAGCTGACGGGACTCCGCCGGCAGAACCTACCGGCATGGAAAACCATGAATGAGTATCCTGAGGGATCTGGTGGGAAGATTTAGAAGTAAATGTGGTTGCAAAGTTTTGAGCCTCTATCTCCCAATCTACCCAAGGTCCTGGACCCAACTGCCCCACCTTCAAAACTGGATTAGCTGCTTCGTCTGTGACGGTCTGTAAATCAGTTCAGGAGTGAGAGCTGACAGAGTCTTAATATCATTAAACCCATCCAGCTTAGACCAGTCTGAAAATAGTTTCGAAGCTGAGGCAGGGGGTAAAGCTGGCTTAGTAGCATACACAAAATAGTCCTGGTGATAATAACTAGGTATAGCCTTGATGTTTACGTCCAAAACATTACCCAAATTATCCAATGCCCTTAATTTCTTTGATTTATTTCCCTGGATAAACCACTCACGTGGTACCGGGAGTTCCCCTGACAAGGTACGCTGTGCAAGCTCTGGGTTAGAGGGGTTCAAAAGCACCCATGACTCGTCTGGTCCATAAAGCAGGGCATAGCTACCTTTGTAAGAGGCGCTTTGTCTAGAGGGGGTGGACTAACATCCGTAATGACCCTGACATTTGACGTAGTGAATGCCGCCGTAGCCTGGCTTAGAGCTCCCTGCCGGTGACAGAGTAGGAGGGTTAGGAATCTTAGATAAATCTATTGACGTTATCAGAGGCCGTACCGCAGAACTTGTCAAGGGAGCCCCCAAGTCCATTGTGGGGTTTTTTCTTGTTGACTAAAGAATTTAGATAGAGCATGAGTAAGTAACCCATCAATTTCTTGTGCTGTAACAAACTGGTTAGATGCAGAACTTTCAGGTGAATCAGTATTATCATGTGCGGCGTCCAGGCCTGAGCCTGACCCTTGTCCATCCCTATCTGAAATTATTGACACTTCATCTTGTTCTCCTCCGATCCTCCTGAGAAGACCCCGCCCAGGCAGAGCCACCTTGTTTCCAAGATAACTCAGGGATACACCATCGCGTCGCCGCCTCCCTGTGGACCTCCGCTACTGTGTGACTCGTATGAGTCGGACGTGGATGGTCAGACCCTGGCTGAGCAAACCGCCAAACACCGAGGCTCTGGCCTACGCTCTCTTGAGAGTCTGAAACATTCTCAATTATTGAATTTCCTGAACTTTCCGTTTCTAGGGTTAAAATATCAATAGGTAAATCTTGTTTAGGGACAGGCGCTTCACTATACTCT
This sequence comes from Paralithodes platypus, assembly GCA_032716605.1. Lineage (NCBI taxonomy): Eukaryota > Metazoa > Arthropoda > Malacostraca > Decapoda > Lithodidae > Paralithodes > Paralithodes platypus. The sequence continues at coordinate 16,041,619 of CM064528.1, read as the reverse complement.
GAGGCTGTAACAGAAACATTTTCAGGTGTAGAGGTACGATGATATGCACTAGACTTAGGAGAATGTCGAGCGGACTTCCTATGGGAATCCTTTTTGGAGGATTTGTGGCTACGGTGTGACCGCGAACTAGACCCAGGTTTGGAAGAAACATAAGCATGACCACTGGGGGAAGCTTCAGTCTTACACTTCTTACTAGCCGGGGAAGAGGCCCGACTTGAAGACTGCTGTCTGAGAGGTGACCTTGACCTCGATCTCGCCTGCGACGAGGAGGTGGCTGCCGGGGGAGTAGGCTTTCTCGGGCGTTTAGACGTATCCACAGACGATACAGAACCCTGGGTAGTCACTGTCCACATAAAACCCATTACTCTAGCGGTACGTTGAGGGGGAGTGTGCTCTGGCAGCAACTTATCCCAAAGTGGGACGTTGTCACATGAAGTGACTTATGTGCGACAATGGTAGTGTAGGCCGACATTTGTTGTCTGACTTCTCTCAAGGCTACCGCCGCGGTCTTGTCATTGTCACACAGGACTTTATTGGCTACTTGCGAGCAAAAGGAACAATTAAGTGTAACCCAGAGACCCCCTTGAACGGTCTAGACATCTAACACACCTTATGCAAAGGGTATGCGCAAAAATTGGGATACCCGCGCAAGTAGGGGTAATGCACAGGGCAAAAACTGGGGCCACAGTAGCCATGACAGAGACTGGTGTGAGGAAACTACCGCCGGGTCTGTATTGGTCCGCCGGAGCTCAGCTCTGGAAAAATAAAGAAAAATTTCCAGGAATTAATGCTCATAAGGTTAACCCCAAGTGTTCGCATACAAGTGTTAATAACCCGCCGGGTAACGGGATGCAAAGACACAGCTAACACATCTCGCTACGCGGCGGGGTGTAAAGAGGCTAAACAAATCTTCTTAGCTAAAGAACATGAAGAATACCCTCTGATATAATGGTCCAGTATGGCACTTATAGTCTGTAGGAGGTGGTGACTGTCTCAAGATTCAATTTTGTAACAAAGCCCCCCTCATAAAGACGCCGGCCCTTGAAATATTTTAGTAGAATAGCCCAGGGCAGGAATATACGAGATCTGATTTTTTAACGAATTGTCCCAAACGATCGTCGTAAAAATAGAAGGCGGCGATACTGAAAGTATCACCCAATTAAGGTTAATCGAAATTGAATTTGTTTATAAATTCCTTAGTTCCTCCACACCCGCCGGGTGTGGGAATCGATTTGGTTAAACCTCACTGAACCTTCAATTGCCGTAAGAGTAAAGGCAGCGATACACAGAGTATCACTCAAATGGATTGGTTAACTATATGAGACCTAAGTCGTTTATCCCACCCTGCTCAGGTGCACCCGCCGGGTGAGAAGTCTAAAAGTTAACCCCACAAGTTCCTGACCCCACTTCTTTGTAAAAGATCGCCGGGGAGGAACGCCTAAACAACAGCTAGGTTTTCCATGTGGTTGTCGTAAACCAGGTAGAAAAACCTATAAAAACGAGTGTTCTCAAGAACGTCGTTTTTTATGTATATCTATATAGATATGTAAGGATGGGTACAGCCATCCCGCCGGGAATTTAAAGGAGGCCTGAAACCAGGCACCCACAGAGACGCAGTCCTGGAGAGCCACAGACACCTCCCCACGCCGGGGAACCAGCCAGAGTTGAAACCACGTGTGGCCCAACACTGCTCATCGGTCATGATGTTTCATGGTGAAACCGAAAAAAACCCGCCGGAAGGCAAACCCCACCCTGAACAGACACCATCTGAACAATACGACACGAGGAGAGACACGCACGACTAACCAAGGTCACAACATAATCCGTGGAATTAGCCAAGACACAACTAAACCAGGAAACAATTATAGTCCGAGGAATTAGCCAATACACAACTAAAACCCGGATACACATGACACAGTAGGGCATATTTATAAAATAAATAATAACACTAGACATGTGGCAAAGCTACGAGCGGCTGGCTAGGCCTAGGTAGACGGCATGAAAATAGTTGAAATATAAACACACACTGGAATATCACAACAGGAACCACCGCCAACACACCACCGTAGCGATAACTTTCCACCCCGGGAAGCCTGACACGGACCCAGAAAAAAACTTCACTAAGTGAAGAAAAATACGCTGGGAACGTCAGCAAACACACAGTTTACCTCATCAGAAGGATAAAAGGCAGCAATATTAACGCGTAAAGAAAGCCGCCTGCAACACCAACTAACACAACTGTGAAAAGTTCACGTGTCCACAACAGGACCACGAGGGTACAGCCGAAATAGATGCCCCATACACACGACCCAAAATACACTGCACTGCGGGCAACCAGCCCAGGACACTCCTGCTACGCCTATCCTAACCTTACTCGATACATCCTAGAGTAAACAAATGAGAAAAAACTCACTAGGGACGCAACGAATGCGGAACCAGCGGAGCCTGAAAGGTACGTCCCGGCAGCTGAGCGCAGAGCAAAAAGGAGGAATGAAGCCTGATTCAGCGTCTGGTCAGAAATCCACACAAGTACATCCACGATATGATGGAAAGCTTATTGGATAGTTATTCTTATTTTCCTTTTGTTTTTATTTTTTACGAAGTTTTTTCGTAGTGAGAACCCAATTCATAATGACTGAAGCCATGAATGAGGTCGCGTGCGCTCATGATGAAGGCTCCTCAGTTTTTAAATGCTCTGCGCGGTAGATTCAAACTACGGCGGATTAGTGTTTGAAGAGGATGCCTTATGTAATAGGCATGTTCGTCAATGATGGAGGGGCCACTAATAAATATTATTGCCTAATATGAATGAAGATTAGTTATATTGCATTGTTTGATAATTATTAGAAAAGGCTCATCGCCTTATTATAAATGTTACTAGGAATAATGAGGTCTATGGAATCCTTATACTGTACTCATGTATAATGCAATGTATTCACCTATTTGTAGTTTATATTATATGAACTATAATCCTTAGGCCTACAGTATTTTTTTTTATTCAATAATTACATTTCTCAAAATAGTTTGGGAACACCTGCTACATTAACTCGTCTTCAAGCACTGTACTTCTGCAAGCCGTTCCGCGAAAAGATACTGGAGTACAAGGCCAAGAATAAGCGTACCAAGGAGACCTTACTGGCATGCCTGGCGGACCTCTTCTATAACATCGCCACACAAAAAAAGAAAGTGGGAAGTATCGCACCAAGAAGTTCATCGCCAGGTTTCGGAAGAAAAGGGTGAGTACATTTTTTTTTTTTTTTTTTTTTTTCTATATTCCAACTACTCCTCTCGGGCATAGGCTGAGAGCCTGTACATTCCACCGCCAACACGGTGAAGCCCGTGAGTCTTGTTCCGTCTGGGGAGTGAGACATGCGAAGCATCCATCATGGCTCGAAGTAGCTCCATCTCTGAAGCGGCCGGTTGCTTCGCTCAAGTGCTTCACCGTCTCACCCTCCAGACTCAGACCCTCACTCTCAGAACGCCACCTATTGAGCAGTGAACTCACTAGGCATTGTCCCCCTGTAACATATTTTGAATATGGGAATATTCATACAGTTATTTAATCAGGGAACAATGAGGGTAGTTTTTGGCATTTCGGTGGGCTTTGTGGTAATGCACTGATAATAGGTACAGCACAAATTCAATCCCAATAATATATTCCCATTGACATATCGGGATTTGAACCCGGGTCCATTGGATTACCAATCCAGTGGCATGACCACTCCACCACACCTCCCCTCCCCACACAGTACCGGTTATTCAATTACTATGAGAGGAATACAGATTATTTTTGATAAGGCTGTGTTAGCGGGCGACCCTCCGCTTTGTTTACATAGTCGCACGCTTGCAGTTACATTCGCATCTAATTTGACTTTATAACTATTAAAACAATAAAAATTACAGATTTTTATGAGAACAAAAATAATTATGAATTGGTAGGTCGATCGTGAAAAATTTAACTCCAGAACCTACAATTACAGTATTTTGAAGTGAGATACAACTATACAAGACAAATATAATGCTACCATTTATAGTTTACATATGGTTAATGTATGGTGTATTTTTATTTTCAGTTAAATTTGACAACTATATGCAACAGGATGCACATAGTTCTTCGTTCAGCTCATCGACAGCATTAATGAAACCATTATGGGTGAGACTTTTTATTAATGTATCATCTGAAAATAAGAATAGTGGCTCCTTGTCTAATAAATTGTTTCTTCTGCCTTCTTGAGATAGCTCAGTATTTAAAATTATATCTATATTTTTTTGTAATTGTTTTGAGGATATTGCATCAGTATTTAAGTACCATAAAACCGAGTCACTTAAGACCTTGTTGATGGAATGTGATCAGCAAAGATTATGGGAATGTACATACATACATACACAAATTTAAAGACCAAGTGCTCTACACAAGTCCGTTCCGGTCTCTCGTCCTAATGGCGGCATTCCAAGCTATCCTGTTAAGAGCTGCCTCACTTGTCACGTTCTTTGATTCCAGTTCAGAGCGCAAGGTCTGATCCCACGTCTTTCTTGGTCTGCCCTTGGTGCAGCTCCCTCCATGTTCATGGACTTGCATCTTTTCACCTAGCTTAGTTTATCCATCCTCTCCACATGTCCAAACCATCCAAGCCTGCTAGTACGCATCTCATCACTGATACTCTTGATACCTAACCTTCTCCTTAGCTCTTCACTTGATATCTTATCTTGCAGTTTGGCACCACACATCCATCTCACTGCGTTCCATTCTGTTGATATCATGCCGCTTTCAAAAGGCTACGTTTCTGAAGCATATGTAATTGCACTTCGAACGCAGGAAGCGTGGTCTTATCATCATGAGTAGTGGCAAAAGTTCTCTAAACTTTCCTCAGCCGCATCCTATTCTGTAACAAGAACTAGGGTGGTCAGCATGGAAGTAAAGAAGTCCTTGCATGACAGTGTGGTAATCCCGACATTGACTTACGGAAGCGAAGCATGGGCGTTTGGTGGAGTGACTCAGACCAAGAGTGAGAGGGGTGGAAATGAGTTACTTGAGAAGTGCGTGTGGTGTTTCATGGAGGGGTAGACAGACGAATGAGGAAGTAAGAGAGAGATGTGGTGTGGATGTAGACGTGCTGGAAAGTGTGATAAGGAACACATTGAAATGGTTTGGCCATATGGAACGTATGGTAAGCGAGAGAATTACTAAGAGGGTGTACGAGAGCGAGGTGAAATGACAGAGAGGGAGAAGTAAACCGAGAGAGAGGTGGAAGGATGGAGTGAAGAAGTATAATAGTGAAGGCGGTGCCGGATGGGAGGAGGAGGGGCGTCGACTGACTGGGGATAGAGGAGCTGGCGGGCAGTTCGTTCGTGGCCATCCCTTCAGGGATCACGACGTCAGCAATAGATAGATAGATAGATAGATGAAGGCGGCAGGCCCTTATGTTGTTATATTTTGGGTACCCGTATATAGAAAGGATTAATCATAAATTTTTTTGTTAGAAAAAGTTTGTAAGTGATGGTGGGCTATATGGGCCTGATAGTAGGGCTATCGACTTGCGATATTATACAAATGCTCAATATTGAAATATCGTATAAATGGTTGGGAAAATACTATTTTGTATAGTTTTTTTATATATACTGTATCTGTATTTAACCCTCAACTCATGGCGAAGAAAATTGGCCTATCCTGCTATATTTTTTTTTATCATACAAACTCAATAGCCACTTACCCCGGCCAGACATTGCCACCAACAGGGCTTTAATTATGCAAGTCTATACTAATTTATACTCTAAAAACGTTAATTGTCCGAAGTGACCCGGTTTATGGTAAGATAATATTTGTTGTAATGATTACAGATTTACTAAGCTAGTGTGTGCCTATACCAGTACAGGTGTTTTTTTATAGTAAAGTAGGAATTGTACTTGCAGAGAAACAGCTGTCGGGCCGTAACCGAACGCAGGGCGTGACAGTGAGACCACAGGGCCAGACAGTGGTGGCCCCGGTGGTGGAGAGAGGGGAAGTCATCACCATCACCACAACCTACAACAACAAGACAACACCTGGGTCCACGAGATATTCCAGGCCGTCGTCACCAGAGAGCTCAAATGTCTAAATTGTGAAGCGGTGGGTACTGAAAGTGGATTTTCGTGAAAGCAATTTTTGTTGGCTTTTTAGGACTAGTTTTTATTTTCTCAGAAACTAGTTAGTATATTTTCAATCAATCTCCGACGCCTTGCCTCCAAGTATGAAGCCATGGCGGCTTCCTAGTTGGAGGCAAGGCCATAGCATAATGCCTTCTTAGTTTATTTTAAGTTAAAATGTAAAACTTGCAAACTAAACAAACCAAAAATTGGGACAAGGACAATATAAAGTCAAATTAAATTATCAAAATCGCTATGTGGAAAAACGCTTACTAACAATGAAAATTATTAAATAAAAGAACACAATCCACCACATAGGGTGTACATTACTACATGACAAGTTAATCTGTTTCCCAAGCAAACTAATCGCATATATAACAACACTATCGTCACGTTAAAGGAAGTAGTCAAGTTTGGGAAGTCCGGGGACGTTCTGGCAAATTTTACTAAACTCTGCATGAATAAAGAAACTACATGTTAAATGTCAAAATATTATTTAAAATCAAATTTGCAACATGACAAGACATTAACAATAGTACAAAATAGTGATAGAACACTTTTAAAAGTATTGTTCTAAAGTTGCCAGACCAGGATTACTAGGAAATATCTCATGTGAGTTAGCCTACTTTTGAAAAAGTACCGGTACTGTAAACTTTGAATGTAGCCTATTCAGGTTGGTATTTGGAAGGACAAAATAGTAAATGTTTAGCTTCTAGAGGCACCAAAGCTATATCTACCATTGAGCAGTTATACCTTAATTAAACATTGTCATCGTAAGACTAATAACCTGCAGCTTGTGCTGGGTTATTGTTTTTCCAAATGGCAAGGAAGTGAGTATGGGAGCAAAAAAAAAAAGTTAGGTACAGTAAAAGTCCGTTAATCCGACGACCGATGATTCGAATCTCCCAATAGTCCGAATTTTTCAATTTGAGGCCAAATCCGAATTCACCCGATGGTCCGAATTTCAAGAAGGTCCCAAAGTCCCCCTTTTTGAGGCATTAGGCCACTCAAATGACACATAATGGAGCACACACATATCATATGTTCATGAATTCACTTTAAAAGTTTACCATTGTCATTGTAGCCTATTATCTACTTCAAAACATTCAGATTAATGGTCAAAGGAAGCTACTGATATAATCGTAAACACCTTCGTCTTCTTCTTCTTCCACATCGTCTGCTAGAGAGTTTGTTTTGCTCTTGAATGCATCCTTGGGACGCTCCGATGCGCTACTGGCTTGCACCGCATTTTCTGCAAGCGCATTCAGTCTTGAGCTTGAAAACGCACCTTTCAAGAAGTCCCAAAGTCCCCTTTTTGAGGCATTAGGCCACTCAAATGACACATAATGGAGCACACACTATCATATGTTCATGAATTCACTTTAAAAGTTTTACCATTGTCATTGTAGCCTATTATCTACTTCAAAACATTCAGATTAATGGTCAAAGGAAGCTACTGATATAATCGTAAACACCTTCTTCTTCTTCCACATCGTCTGCTAGAGAGTTTGTTTTGCTCTTGAACGCATCCTTGGGACGCTCCGATGCGCTACTGGCTTGCACCGCATTTTCTGCAAGCGCATTCAGTCTTGAGCTTGAAAACGCACCTTTGGACGTATTAGTCTTGAGCTTGAAAACGCACCTTTGGATGTTCCGATACGCTACTATTTATAGTTCAGTGATCGGAGCATCCCAAGGGTGCTTTCAAGACAACAAGACAAGGGTGCTTTCAATACAATATAATATAACAGAGCACGTCACAAAAGGAAAATCACAAAAGGAAAATTACAAGAACCTCTCAGGGAAGTGCCGTTGTTAAGGCATTACTTCCCGAACCACATCTGATCTTCAAGAGCAAGACAAACTTGCTAGTAGACGGAAGAAGAAGAAGAAGAAGAAGTTTATATCAGCAGATTCCTTTGACCATTAATCTGAATGTTTTGAAGTAGTTAATAGGCTACAATGACAATGGTAAACTTTTGAAGTGATTTCATGAACATATGATATGTGTGTGTGCACCATTGTGTCATTTGGGTGGCCTAATGTCTCAATGTTTTCGTCATACACAGGTTCATAGGGGTAAAGTCCGATAATCCGAAAAATCCACTAATCCGAACGAGAGCCGGTCCGCTGCCCTTCGGATTAACGGAAGTTTACTGTACATTACTTTTTTTTATCTTTTTCATGGTCATTTTAGACTTCTGTCAGACCCCTTGCTTAACAGGACACACGGCTAATTGACCACTTGCGAGTTTTGGGCTGTAATTACGAGTGAGTTAGATTTGTAGACACAAATAGTTAACACAATTTCCAGTTAAATTTTAGATGTACAAATATATATATACATAAACTGTAGTCATATTCAGTAAACTTTCAATTCATCTCGAACTCACATCAATTATAATGTAAAACTTGTAAAATAAGCAAACTAAAACAGGTACGACACAATATAAAGGCAAAAGAACTTATCAAAATCGCAATGTGGAAATAACAATTTAGCAAAATATAATTTTGAAATAAAAGAACATAAGACAACCACATAGGGTGTACATCACTAAATGAGCAAGTTTATCTGTTGCCCAAGCAAATTAGTCGCACACATAACAACGCACTTGTCATATTCAAGGAATTAGTCAATTTGGGAAGTTCAGGACGTTTTGGTAAATTCTACTAAATTCTGTATGAATAAAGAAACTACAAATCATGTCAACATTTTCTATTAAAACAAATTTGCAATTTGACAAGATATTAACCCCTTATTGGCGGCGCTCGACTTAAGTCGTGCACCAATTTGCAGCAAGTTAGGAGCATTATTAAGGCTTTTAAAGGGTTAAAATAGAGTGCAAATGGCCGGGAGCGCAGCAGGCCACACGTCCGACACCCAGGGCTTACCGCCACCCACTGACTCACGCTCCCTGTGTTCTCGAGAGGACGGCAGCGTAGCCAGTAGTGAGCATAGCTGGGAAAAATATACCGCTATACGCTAAACTCCCATGTTCGTGGCACTACTGCATGAGAACCACGAGTGCTACGTAGCTCGTTCTGGTCTCATTTTGAAGCTTTTAGCGCCTAGTTTTTGCTGAATACATTTCTTTTCATGCAGATACTTGATTGATCATTCAGGAGGGCCTGAATATGCCCAAAATAGCCCAAAACACCCCGCTAGACAAGGGTTAACAATAGTACAAAATATGTACTGTACAGTACAGCACTCAGTAACGATAGTGCTATTTTATATTATTCTATTAACCCAGGGACTGCAACGGTCCTTCCGAAAGCACGGTATCCTATTTAAACGTGTAAAAACAACCCTTCAAATACCGTGCCAGTGCTGGGAAATGTCTCAAAATTGAGTAACACATAGAAAGTAGTGGCATCTCTCCATAGTATCAGAGTCCATACCTCCTCCACTCCACCCTTTATACCCCAGCCCCCCTCCCTCAACTTGCCCTTATATTTTGCACAGATTCAAGCAGTTCATTGGTTAAGCGATGATTCCGGCTCAACTTCTTTATAGCATGAAATTTGAAAGTGATCCATTTTATATATATATATATATATATATATATATATATATATATATATATATATATATATATATATATAATATATATATATACAGTATATATATATATATAAAAAAAAAAAAATGGAGTATGTTGTTGTTGTTGTTGTTGTTGTTGTTCCTCCCTAAGCTGCCTGGCCGAACAGCCCCGAGTCCCTGAGGAAGGCCATGGCCACGATTGGGATTTCCCACAGAGCTCTCATTGAGTGTAGATTGTGTTGTTGGCGTAAGTGGTTGTGTGAAATGCAGTCTTCTATGATGTGTTTAATGGTATGGGGTGCTGTGTTACATCCCGGGCAGGCGTCGACAACGGAGTCATCCAGTCTCTTCTGATAGCTCAGGAGAGCTGGATGGTGTCCGCATCTCAGCCTGGCCAGGTGGACTCTGTCCTCGCGAGGAAGGGAGGATTCGGAAGGATGGATTCGGGAGGTCGTGCATGCAGCTGCGTGTTGTCTGTGAGTGAGTGGATGGATCGGTGAGAGATATGAGTATGGATGTGCTTCTGGAAGTTGGTTCGGGGTGGGCAGGGAGGGAGAGAGGACAATAATTGTGTGTGATACCGTGTGCTGGGTGTTGTTTTGATATTTCTTGGGTGTCTGTGGGTGTGTTGCCATGTAGTTTAGTGGGTGGTCTTGGTTCGTGGAGGCTGTTGCCAGGAATTGAGTGCCTCTCATGTCCAGATGGTCTTTGACTTTGAGGATTTTGGTTTCTTGATGTAGGTGATCTGTGGGTGCAGTAGCTGTGCAGCCTGTAATGATCTTCAGGGCTTTGTTTTGAATAGTCTGTAAGGTCTTATGATGTGTTTCAGCTAGGTTAGAAGCCCAGGCTGGGTTTGCGTATTCCATCACTGATCTTATGTATTGTTTATATACTGTGGTGGTAGTTTCTTTGTTGTGTCCAAATTTTGTGTGAGCAGGTGACCTGAGGGCATTAAGTCTGGGTGTCAGTTTCTTTTTAATGTTTGTGGTGTGCTGTTTGAATGTCATATGAGTATCATATGTTACTCCTAGGATTTTGGGTGTGTGTGTATGTTAATTAAAATGTAAAACTTGCAAACTAAACAAACCAAAATTGGGACAAGGACAATATAAAGTCAAATTAAATTATCAAAATCGCTATGTGTTAGGGGTGTGTTGTTTATGGTGAGTTGAGGGATGTATTCGTGTTCTCCTGTCCAACTTGTGAGCAGGGTTGCGGTGGATTTGGCTGGGGCTAGATTAAGTCTGTTTGTAGTGCACCAGCCATGTAGTGTGATGAGATAGGGTTGAAGGAGATCTGTTGCTGTTGGGTCATGGTGTGTGCATGTGAGTGTTATGTCATCTGCATAGGAGGCTAAGTTTATTTGGGGCGTATTGGGTGTAGTTATATCGTGCATGTACAGATTGAAGAGTGCGGGCGATAGGACGGATCCTTGTGGGACTCCGTTTGGAAAGTTTCTGATTTTAGATGACTGACCGGCAAAAGATACGTGTGCACATCTGCCTGCTAAGAAGTTGGCCAGCCACCTTTTTGTGTTGTTGTGCATGTTTGTGTTGTTGTTGTTGTTGTTGTTGTTGTTCCCTAAGCTGCCTGGCCGAACAGCCCCGAGTCCCTGAGAAAGGCCATGGCCATGATCGGGCTTTCCCACAGAGCTCTCATTGAGTGTAGATTGTGTTGTTGGCGTAAGTGGTTGTGTGAAATGCAGTCTTCTATGATGTGTTAATGGTATGGGGTGCTGTGTTACATCCCGGGCAGGCGTCGACAACGGAGTCATCCAGTCTCTTCTGATAGCTCAGGAGAGCTGGATGGTGTCCGCATCTCAGCCTGGCCAGGTGGACTCTGTCCTCGCGAGGAAGGGAGGATTCGGAAGGATGGATTTCGGGAGGTCGTGCATGCAGCTGCGTGTTGTCTGTGAGTGAGTGGATGGATCGGTGAGAGATATGAGTATGGATGTGCTTCTGGAAGTTGGTTCGGGGTGGGCAGGGAGGGAGAGGACAATAATTGTGTGTGATACCGTGTGCTGGGTGTTGTTTTGATATTTCTTGGTGTCTGTGGGTGTGTTGCCATGAAGTTTAGTGGGTGGTCTTGGTTCGTGGAGGCTGCTGCCAGGAATTGAGTGCCTCTCATGTCCAGATGGTCTTTGACTTTGAGGATTTTGGTTTCTTGATGTAGGTGATCTGTGGGTGAAGTAGCTGTGCAGCCTGTAATGATCTTCAGGGCTTTGTTTTGAATAGTCTGTAAGGTTTTATGATGTGTTTCAGCTAGGTTAGAAGCCCAGGCTGGGCTTGCGTATTCCATCACTGATCTTATATATTGTTTATATACTGTGGTGGTAGTTTCTTTGTTGTGTCCAAATTTTGTGTGAGCAAGTGACCTGAGGGCGTTAAGTCTGGGTGTCAGTTTCTTTTTAATGTTTGTGGTGTGCTGTTTGAATGTCATATGAGTATCATATGTTACTCCTAGGATTTTGGGTGTGTGTGTATGTGTTAGGGGTGTGTTGTTTATGGTGAGTTGAGGGATGTATTCGTGTTCTCCTGTCCAACTTGTGAGCAGGGTTGCGGTGGATTTGGCTGGGGCTAGATTAAGTCTGTTTGTAGTGCACCAACCATGTAGTGTGTTGAGATAGGGTTGAAGGAGATCTGTTGCTCTTTTTGGGTCATGGTGTGTGCATGTGAGTGTTATGTCATCTGCATAGGAGGCTAAGTTTATTTGGGGCGTATTGGGTGTAGTTATATCGTGCATGTACAGATTGAAGAGTGCGGGCGATAGGACGGATCCTTGTGGGACTCCGTTTGGAAAGTTTCTGATTTTAGATGACTGACCGGCAAAAGATACGTGTGCACATCTGCCTGCTAGGAAGTTGGCCAGCCACCTTTTTGTGTTGTGCATGTTTGTGTTGTAGATTTTGTTTGTTAGATTGTGGCGGGGGATGGCATCGAAGGCTTTACTAATGTCGAGTGTGGCTAATAGTGATCTGTGTGGTGGTCTAGCTGAGTTGATGCCGTCGAAAGCTCTTTGTGTAAGGTCTGTGAGAAGAGTGTTTGTTGAGTGCAGTGGCCTAAAGCCATGTTGTGTTGGAGCTAGGGGTAGGTCAGGTGTAATTAGTTGTAATACTAGGCGTTCCATGACTTTGGAGGGGGAGCAAAGGAGTGTGATGGGGCGGTGCGAGGAGGGTAGCGTGGGGTCTTTGTTGGGTTTGGGGAATGTGATGATGATACCATGCTTCCAAATGTCTGGTATTGTGTTGTATGAATAGCTGTAGTTTGATATGTTAGTGAGTGCTTGTATGCCTTGTGGTCCCAGGTGTCTGAGGTGTATGTTGCTTATGTTGTCTAGGCCACAGGCAGGTGAGTGCTTGAGATTGTTGATGATATGCTTTGTCTGGTGATTGGTGAAGGGTGTATAGTCAGGGTCTGTGGGGAATTGTCTCTTACGTCGGATGACACGTCGGTCGTCTTTGTGAGGTTTTAGGTGGCTGACATGTGAAAAGTGATTGATGAGAGTGTTTGCTTGTTGTTTACATGAAGGAGTAGAGTCTGTTGTTGTGATTGCAGCATGTGATTGTGTTGTGTTGCTGTTGGAAAGTGTGATGCTGTTTAGTGTTTTGTAGAGTTTTTTGGGGTTTGTTTTGTGATCAAGTGTTTGTAGGAAGTTATTCCAATTTAGTTTTTGTTGTTCTTGTATTTTGTTGTTAGTTTGGGTGTTGAGTGCTTGAATTTGTTGTGTGATGTCTTGTGTGTGGGGTGCTGGGGAGTGTTTCAGTATGTCACGTTGTCTGATGAGGTTTTGAATTTCTGGTGTGAAGTTGGGGTTGTGTCTTTTCCTGTTACCTCTTGGAATGTGTTTCTTGTCAGCGTTTTGGATAGTTTTATTGAGTATGTGTACAGCATTGTTGATGTTAGTGATGGGTGTGCTGTTTAGAGTTGTGAAGTGTTGTTCTGTCTCATTTGTGAATGCTTCCCAGTTAGCTCTTTTATAATTGGTGTATGTGTGTTTGTGGCTAGCTGGGGTGAGTCTGGTTTTGGTGGTGATAATGATCGGGAGGTGGTCAGAGCCTAAGGTTCTGACCACCCTCCAGGATGTTGTGGGGGCGAGTTCTGGGGAGCAAAAGGTGATGTCTGGAGATGATGGGTTATAGAGGGCTTGGTGAGGATTATGGGTATGTTGATGGATGTCGTTAAGGATGATGAGGTTATCGGTTTGGTTTTGTAGTACCAGCCCTCTGTCTGTGTCGGGGTTGTCGACAAACCAGGCCGACGTCTTGGCGTTGAAGTCACCACCCAGGATGATGTGTGGGGTGTTTGTGATGTGTTGTAAGTGTGGTCTGTATTCATTTGGTACTGTAGGGGATGTTTGGGGAGGGATGTATGTGTTTATGATGGTTATGTTGGAGTTGTTGCCAGTGCGTATTTTAATTGATTGTATTTCTGTTGTGTTATCATTTGGGGGGAGGAGGGATTTGGTTTGTACACTGGTAACTATGTATGATATTTCTTTGTGTACCAGGGTGATGAGTCCACCGCCCCCGCCGACAGCCCGGTCTTGTCTGATGGTGGTGAAATTATGAAATGTGGGTGTTTTTTGTGTTGTGCAGAGTTTTGTTTCTTGTAAGATGGCAATGTGTATGTTGTGTTGTTTGATGAAGTGTGAGAGTTCGTGTTTCTTTGTGTTGATGCCATCTATGTTCAGTTGAAGAATGTTAATGTTATGTGCACGATGTATGTTGGGTGCTGCTGCACGAGGATGGGGTGGGGGTGAGGGTGAGGGAGGGGCTGGGGGTTGGGATGGGTGAGGTGGGGGTGGGGATTGGGGAGCAGGAGATAGGGGTTGGAATGGATTAGGATGGGGTGTGGTGTGTTGAGTTGAGGATGTGGATGGTATGGGAAGGTTAGGTGGGTTAGGGAGGAGAGGTGGACCGGTTTTAGGGGGGGGGAGTGGATGGTATGGGAAGGTTAGGTGGGTTGGGGAGGAGAGGTGGACGGGTTTTAGGTGAGGGATTTGACTGGGAGAGGGAGGGGCATGAGGAACAGGTCCAGGTGTTTGTGTAGTGTTTCTTGGAGGCAAGTGTTGTGCAGGTGAAGTGGGTCCAGTTCCCGCATGAATTGCAGAGAACTGAACCCTTAGTATGGCGACTCGAAGTGATGGGTTTTGAGCAAGTTGGACATATGTATGTGTACGTGGGTCCTGGGTTGCTCTCAATGTCTCCGGCTAGAAGAAGTCTTCGAGAAATGACAGCCGGAGAGTCATTTCTCGGTGTAGGAAAAACTGTGTGATGTGAGAGGTGTGGAAATTCCCGGCGCGACCGAAGCCGCTCCAAGGACCCGTGCCCCCAGGGAGGGGGCAGGGGATGGTTGTGACGGTTTGGCTCCCGAAACTGCTCCCCGCGGCCGGCATCCGGTTTTCCTCCACTGGTCGTTGATTTTGTCTTCGGCCGTGGAGGGTCGGCAGCCATCCGCGGTTGGCAGCCTCGGGAGGTGGCCCCACGGCGTAGACGCCGCCACATCATGTTTGTGTTGTAGATTTTGTTTGTTAGGTTGTGGCGGGGGATGGCATCGAAGGCTTTACTAATGTCGAGTGTGGCTAATAGTGATCTGTGTGGTGGTCTAGCTGAGTTGATGCCGTCGAAAGCTCTTTGTGTAAGGTCTGTGAGAAGAGTGTTTGTGGAGTGCAGTGGCCTAAAGCCATGTTGTGTTGGAGCTAGGGGTAGGTCAGGTGTAATTAGTTGTAATACTAGGCGTTCCATGACTTTGGAGGGGGAGCAAAGGAGTGTGATCGGGCGGTGCGAGGAGGGTAGCGTGGGGTCTTTGTTGGGTTTGGGGAATGTGATGATGATACCATGCTTCCAAATGTCTGGTATTGTGTTGTGTGAATAGCTGTAGTTTGATATGTTAGTGAGTGCTTGTATGCCTTGTGGTCCCAGGTGTCTGAGGTGTATGTTGCTTATGTTGTCTAAGCCACAGGCGGGTGAGTGCTTGAGATTGTTGGTGATATGCTTTGTCTGGTGATTGGTGAAGGGTGTATAGTCAGGGTCTGTGGGGAATTGTCTCTTACGTCGGATGACACGTCGGTCGTCTTTGTGAGGTTTTAGGTGGCTGACATGTGAGAAGTGATTGATGAGAGTGTTTGCTTGTTGTTTACATGAAGGACTATAGTCTGTTGTTGTGATTGCAGCATGTGATTGTGTTGTGTTGCTGTTGGAAAGTGTGATGCTGTTTAGTGTTTTGTAGAGTTTTTTGGGGTTTGTTTTGTGATCAAGTGTTTGTTGGAAGTTATTCCAATTTAGTTTTTGTTCTTGTATTTTGTTGTTAGTTTGGGTGTTGAGTGCTTGAATTTGTTGTGTGATGTCTTGTGTGTGGGGTGCTGGGGAGTGTTTCAGTACACTCTAACCTCCATTTAACGGATTCCGATTTAACGGATATCGGCAATAACGGTCAAAAAATGTAGGCCGGACAATGGACCCAGCAACGGACATAGTCCGTTGCTATAAAAAAGTTGGAGCAAAGTCCGTTGCTCTATCTATTTATCTCTCTAATGCACCTACCTAAATCCCTTATACATTAACATAACTATGTCTTATTTGGACTTTTTGTAATCTTTGAATCATTTCTAATATGATGGAATTGAAAAATATAATATCCTTCCAGCACATAGATAAATAATAAATAAGATAGTCAACAAAATATTTCAACTTTCCCCTCCGTGCGAGCAGAGACGGAAGATTTACGTTTGATAGATTTTTTGTTTTGTTTTTTTCCCTCAATATACACACTCTTTCTATTTATCTATCTCTCTAATTCATCTACCTAAATCCCTTATACATTAACATAACTATGTCTTATTTGGACTTTTTGTAATCTTTGAATCATTTCTAATGTGATGGAATTGAAAAATATAATATCCTTCCAGCACATAGATAAATAATAAATAAGATAGTCAAAAAAATATTTCAACCCTCCCCTCAGTCTAGGCGCCGAGCTTCCGAGACGGAAGATTTACGTTTGATAGATTTTTTGTTTTGTTTTTTTCCCTCGATATACACACTCTTTCTATCTATCTATCTCTCTAATTCATCTACCTAAATCCCTTATACATTAACATAACTATGTCTTATTTGGACTTTTTGTAATCTTTGAATAATTTCTAATGTGATGGAATTGAAAAATATAATATCCTTCCAGCACATAGATAAATAATAAATAAGATAGTCAACAAAATATTTCAACCCTCCCCTCCGTCTAGGCGCTGAGCTTCCCAGACGGGAGATTTACGTTTGATAGATTTTTGTTTTTGTTTTTTCCCACGGTATACACAAAATGATGGGGAAATATTATAACATGTTTTTAATTGACATTTGTGTCGTTTTTGCTGATTATGAGTTGGTGGAAAATAAAATCTTTAATTCTATCATATCGGAAATGATTCACAGATTATATAGAGACCAAATAATATACACTTTTAAGTGTGTTCAATAGTTTTGCATTATCAATAGGGTGTAGCACAAGGGATTACCAGGATTTATTTCAGGTACAGTAAAAAAAAGGATGCATAACAGTTAAATGTCACGATCCGGACACCTGTACTCAACACCGGATTTTTCTCAAGGAATTTCCGGATTACATCCGGACTGGACCGTATTTAGCAGCAACGGACATTTAGCAGGAACGGACAGGTGCTTGCACGCATTTGTCCGTTAAATGGAGGGTCGAGTGTATGTTGTATTATGTTGTCTCGCCCTGTTGACTGTTATAAGGGTGTTATCTAAAGGTTTGCAGTATAGATAAAGAACCGGGTAATGAAGAACTTGTCAGTGGAGGTTATTTTTAATCGAGCCAAACCAGCACAGAGAGAGAGAGAATAATACAGTATAGAATTGCGGCTCTGTTGACTAATTTCTGATTTATTATCTCCAGGGTTGTAATATATATATATATATATATATATATATGAAGTTTTAAACAAGTGAATAAGAGAGATAATAATATACTTAGCTACTATATGGAGGAGTTATAACCCTATTAACTAATATCTGTCTGTTATCTCTAGGTTCGCAGTACAGATGAAGTGTTGAATAACCTATCGGTGGAGGTCCATCAGAATACGTCCATCACCCACTGTCTTCGCTGTTTCTTCTCCACTGAGACCATCAGTGCTGAGAATAAGGTCTTGTGTGAGAATTGCTGCTCCTTACAAGAACACCAGGTCAGTGCACTACCTCTATATCTTTACAAATTATGATTATTTTTGTTTTTAATCAAATAATTAGTTATCGTCTAACATTATTACTGGTGAATCATCATAGCTATGGTAAAAAAAACAGCCTAGCCAATGAGAGATTATTCAAAACCAGTCCTACAAACGAGTCCCTTATCTTTTAGTCATTATCAGATATACAAAGTTAATTAAAGTTAAGCTTTCTATTCTTACTATATACTGCACCGTATTAAATTTTGCAGTTACATTACACTGTAATTTCTTGCAAGTTTTCCTGTATTCCTTCTCATATTAATTCTAGTCAGATTAATACCAATTGTCCTGATTTGACACCCTGATAACAACTTTAAAGTAGGATATTTAAGTATAAGTCTTAACATACTGTATATTTTCTTATTCCCCAGAAACGAACCCGAGTGAAAAAGTTACCGACCATCCTGGTGCTGCACTTGAAGCGTTTTCAGTTCCTGGGCCAGTACAATCGCACCCTCAAGCTCTCTCACCGCGTCGTCTTCCCACTCGAACTCAGAGTTTTCGATACTGTGAGTCCCATTTTTATTTTTTTATTTTTTATTTGTAACCTTTGGTTTACTATGGTATTCGGTTCACTTTAAGTAAGTAAAGATTTATCTATCGCCGGACGCCTTACTCCCGTTTATGGGGGTTGCCATACATAAAATGCCCCCAAGCGGACCTATCTCCTGTAAGAGGGACAACCCATGCCAGTTTACTGAAGGACTTGCAAGACTGACCACTCAATTTAGGGTCCATCCGACTCCGAGGCCTTTTATGTATTTTCTTAGCACTATTTTTCTACAGGTGTGTGGCTTATCCATCCACTAACCTGCTTCACCCTAAGGTAGCAGTACGGATTTGTATAAGGTATACTCCCCTAGACAGGTTGCTGACGAGTCCCATCCACCCGGATTTTTATAAGGTTGTCTCCCCTACAGTAGATGGGTCGCCGATCAAGGCTAACGAGTCCCATCCAGTGGTTAAAATCTCACTAGATGTAAGGCCATGAATTAATTGTCTCCCTGCTCCTCCATCATCCATCAGCTAACCCCCTCATCCCACCCAACAGTACTTTCACTGCTATACCTCTTAAATCTATCCTCCTCTCCCTCTCTGCCCTCATATTAAAGTGACTATTTTTCCCCCAGAGTTTGGATGCGGTAAACCCAGACCGCCTGTATGACCTGGCAGCCGTGGTGGTTCACTGTGGTACGGGCATCAACCGAGGGCACTATATCGCTATTGTCAAGTCTCACAGGTTCTGGCTACTATTTGATGACGATGCCGTTGATGTGAGTATGATGCCTCGTATATCCCAACATTTAGTGGCTCATTAGTTAGTGTATTCAAGTACTGTCTAGGTGTAGAATTTTACTTAAATCACTGCAAGCTGAGAGAGCTGCGGATGGAGGAAACTGACTCCTCCCTTGATGCCCTCTCATAAACGTATCTCGCTATTCCCTACCTCCCCCCCATTCCCCCGGGGAAGTGCAGCTCCTGGGACTACCTGGATACCGTGGTATTCCTATTAAGGGTATGATATTAATTCGTCCTAAAGGTCTTCCGGCTGATATGGCCTGGCTAAACAAATGCCTTTACCCGAGTGACTGTTCACATAGGGAGCTTCATGGCTATAATGCAAGGTACCGTATTGTATATCATTAATACTCTCCCTTCTGGTCGTCACTCACTAATGACCTTTAAAACTTGAGAAAACAAAACTGGATGCAGTAAATCCTTCTATTCTGATCCTTGGTCTCTGGGCGACTTACATTTGTGTGACTTTTATTTATTTATTTATTTATATCTATCTATCTATCTATCTATCTATCTATCTATCTATATGCTCAGGCCCAATCCCCACTTTTCCTATTTTTTATTTTTATTTTCCTCTATTTTATTATTTTTGTTTTCTTTTCTTTTTTCTTGGGGGTGGCCGACTCAAGACAGAGCAAGAACAGGAAAACACAAAACACAAGACAAAACAGCGAACAAACACAGACAAAACACAAAATACACACACATCTAGGTCACCCAGGAGAATACCCAGAGACCAGGGTCACCAAGGTCGCTCCAGCACTCCCCCGGCCCCCGACCACCCGGAGAGGCTCCGATCTCGGCAGGCAGACATGCAGCGGAGCCAAAGCCACAAGCCCGCCCACCACACTTCCAGGCGCACCCTTCATATTAATCGTCTCCCCAGGCCAGGCGCCTGATGGACTATTATCTAGTCCAACTTGCGCATGACCCCTTCCCCCAAATGACCTTGTGTTCACTCAACTATTCACAAACATTCTCCATTTATTCCTGTTTATTACCACTTCCTTTGCCTGAAGTTATTTATATATTTATTATTATTATTATTATTATTATTATATATATATATATATATATATATATATATTTTTTTTTTTTTTTTTTTAATCCCTGTTCGGGCTCTGTCTTGAGTCGGCCACCCCACAGCTATGGGGTATGTGCCTGAGTATATACATACATACATACATTCTGTACCATGGAGAACGCTAGAATTTCAATGGTAAAGTAGATATATGTAGATAATAATAATAATAATAATAAGCATGTTACTTATTTCTCATAAGCGCCAATTTTTCCGAAGAATTCACTAGCGCTCGGAAAGAGAAAGAAAAAAGAACAAAATCAATGCATCAAAAGAAGGCTTAGGGTACGAGTACCAATGGAGACGCATTGCCCAAAGGAGACGCACTTGAAACAAAAAAACTTGCACAGGCATAGGATGAGTAGATAGATGTATGAATGGTGGGCCAAAATATTCTTTAACTATCACCTAATATGCTCACATAGTACCTGCTTATTATTTTCATATGTTATTGTGTGAGATGAGATGAACTAAAAAAAAATCATGTTTTCGCAAATTCCTTACGAAAACCTAAGGATTTTTTTGTTTTTTTTCAAAGCTAAATTTCTTACAGTTCCCTAATTTGAATCTCGTTTCTATTACTGCAGGTTGATAGTGCATGAGTTGAAGTATAACACTGCATGATCAAAAGGCTTTTACTTGCACGGCTGAAGGGGGGTGAGGGTGCGTCCCCATAGGTCCAGCAAAAATAGTAAAATCCAATGGAGACCACATTTTTTCAAATTGATGCCAGAAGGTCGTACACCACACTGGTAACACAGCATACTCTCCTCTATGTCTGGTATAAATAAGGTTGAGTTTCCTTCACCATTGACGAAGCTGCCTTAACTAGAACCCTGGGCCCTATAGAGACGCACACGTCTGCTTAGGGTAGCCGGGTTGCGTCTCCTTAGGTCCTTGTAAATGTGTGTTTATTTTGTTAACATTATTAAACATAATAACCTTTTCTTTTATCCTGGGTGAAGGAAACTCGACCCTAATTACACCATACATAGTGGGGAGAATGGCTTTCTACCAGTGAGGTATGGCAACAGTTTGAAAAATGCGTCTCTATTGGACCTCCAGAATTTTTTGCTGGCCCTAAGGAGACGCACCCCTTTTACCCCCTCAGCAATTCAAAATCACATTAAGCATGTTCTTGCCAGCAGTCAAATGTTTGTGTGGGCCCTGTCAGCCTAGTGATGAAAAAATAGACTATATTTCCAGGCCCTCCGCCCATTTCCTATCCCTATTTTCCCCAAATATGCCCGGGTTGGCGACTGGTGCTTGATTTAAACCTCGTATTAGCATGAATGTTACATATATAACCTCCCTGCATCCTCTAAACTGTTTTGTTATTGACCTACAATGAGCAATTAGTATGTTTAGTAATATTTTATGTCTCTCTAATAATATATATTATAAGGCCTATGTCAGTCCGTTTTATTGCTTTAGCATTGTCAACTTACAACCAAAAGTACCATGCTTTCTTTCTGGTACCCATGAGGTAAGTACTTATATCATTTTATGTGTGTTTTTGTGTTTTAAACATACCTGCGTCTCCTTAGGTCCAGGGGCGTCTCCTTATGGTTTTGTGAAAAAATTGAGACGCATCTCTTATTTGTCTTCTCTCTCTTAAAGAATAAGAGATACAAGAAAATTGTTGATTTGCTTTAAAAATATAGCCTTTTTGCTATATATCCCCCCTACCCCCAATTTTCAATCTGTTATAGGTTGACAGAAGCAACTCGATAAAAATAAATAGTGCCCATTTTTGCGTCTGCATTGGTACTCGTACCCTATATACAACACACATTTAACAATCACTAGCAGTGGCAAAATAGCCTAAACTCTATAGCCATCTGTCATGACACCTCTCTCAAGATAATAGCTTCTCTCAAAGAGAAAAGTCTTAAGTTGTCTCTTGAAGCATTCAACAGAACTCAGTTGTCTCATGGACAGCGGCAACCTGTTATACAACCTCGGAGCCATGTAGGAGAATGACCTCTCAAAGAAAGAAGACTGCTGGAAAGCCCTTGGTTCATCAAGACGAAAAGGGTCATTGTCATGACGCACAACTACACCATGGTGTGCCGGTGGGCGCCTGAGCAGCTCCGCAAGGTACCTAGGCTCACCAAATTTGAGAACCTTAAAAGTCACTAAACACAACTTAAATTCTATTCTTGCTCTTACTGGCAGCCAGTGCAGTTCTATGTGAAGAGATGTAGTAGGAGTTCTAGGTGGAACACCAAAAATGAGTCTTGCGGACCTGTTAAGAACAGACTGAACTTTCTTTAAAATATAATTTGGAAGACCCACCAACAGGGCATTGCAATAATCAACACGAGAGAAGACCAATGAGTGAAGCAACGTCAGGAGGCAACGTCTGGTTATAAACGGCTTCACCAAATAGAGATTTCTGATGTGCAAGTAACAACTTTTAACTATCTGGTTTACATGCTCTTTGAAATCTAATCGGGAGTTCACATATACACCCAGATTTCGAACAGAGTTGACCGGTCGCAGCTGAGATCCACCCACATTGATGGAGAGGGCACCTACTATATCATCAGCTCTTCTATTTCCTCGGATGATGAGAATATCAGTTTTACCATCATTTAGTTTAAGTTTTCTCGCTCTCATCCACTTCTTGATATCAGACATCAACAATTCCATCTTACTCCGTATATCAACTATATTTGTGATTCTCACATAAATCTGGGTGTCATCTGCCTAAAAGTGAAAGGTGACATTATGTGCACGAAGCAGAAGAGACAAACTGCTGATATAAATTATAAATAGGATAGGACCTAAAACTGATCCCTGCGGAACACCATACTGCAGGGGTGTCGAGTCCGAGACCATTTGATTTACCATCACACTCTGGGATCTACCTGACAAGTACGACCCAAGAGAGCGGAGTCACACACACCACAATCATAAAGATCACTCAATAACAACTCGTGATCCACTGTGTCAAAGGCCGCAGAGAGATCAAGCAAGACCAATAGTGAGGCCACACCATTGCAAATGTTCTCAACTAGATCATTATGTACTCTAATCAATGCTGTTTCAGTTGAATGATGCTGTCGGTAAGCAGACTGAAAAATTGGGATAGTTTCATTCTGCTGAAGTAGTGGTTGTAATTGGTCAAGTATTGCACGCTCTAATATCTTTGATATGAAGGACAGGTTGGAGACAGGACGATAGTTCAACATGTTCTCAACATCAAGTCCAGGTTTCTTTAGACTAGGTCAGAGTAGTGCATGCTTTTCAGAAAGTGGGAAGTTACCTTCAGAGAAGCACTTATTAATTATTTTGGAAATAAACTCAACTGTGTGATCATAGACTCTTGGTAGCTTGGAAACATTTATGGGATCCAACGGGCAAAATGTTTTATTGAGGTTTCTTATGTAGGACGAGATCATGTCCACCTCTACTGAGTGAAAGGATGAGAGGATATTATTAGGAATGTGTCGGGGTTGGAGTACAACTGAAAGTTCTTCACCAACAGAAGCATCATCCAGTTCCCGTCTTATGCGAGTTATCTTGCCAGCAAAAAATGACACAAAGTTGGCAGCCAACTCGGCATCGGCCACAGAAGGTCTTAAGCTGACTCTTGTTTTTCCAAGTAAACTGTTTACAATTGAAGCCAACCTCCTCTGGTCGTTACCACATGAGTCAACTTTTCCCTGATAATACACTTTCTTTTCATCTTTGATTGTGTGGACCACGGCTCTTCTGGCTGACAGATATTGCAACCATGCAGAGTCTGTTTTATTTTTCCGCCATTCACGTTCAGCTCTTCTACGCGCTCTTCTAAGAAATTTAACTCGAGTGCTATATCCCAGGGTGAATCATCTCTTACTATGATTTTCTTCTCTACTTCTGGACAGTGATGATCGAACACTAATTTAAGTGCATTTCTATGTACCTCCACCAGCTCATCTGAAGCAAGGTTGGAAGTATCAATACTTCCCAAGTACTGTTTTACTTCACTACTAGCCAAATTTTGGTCTGTATTTTTATAATTTCTAAATCTGATTACTTTTTCATGTGTGAGTGGCTTAGGGAAATCAAAGCTGAAAGTAATCAAAGCATGATCAGAGGTATTAGGGTCAGCATTCTCAACATCAACATCCAGAACACCACCACAACCCACAGGAGAGAAAACCAAGTCAAGGGTGTGTCCTAAGATATGAGTTGGGTGGGACACATGGTTTACAAAATTGTTCTGATCAGTCAGCTCAAGGAACTCAGGAGAGAATGGCTTCAGATGAGGGCTGTCAACCCAGCAATTAAAATCTCCACATATCAAAAGTCTTCCGGTTTTAGCAGAAAATTCCTCAAGAAACTGCCCAAACTCTTCCATAAAACCCCTATCTGTGCCACGATGGCCAGGCCTATAGACAACTGCCATTCTTAGAATTTGTTGATGGAGTTTTATTTCCACTTCCAACAGTTCATAATAAAGAGGGGCTGGGTTATGGCTTATTTGCAAGATATTCACCAGAGATGTGGAGTAGACAACTGCCACTCCACCACCTGGATGATCTCCCCTAGGCCTAGGAACATTTATTATGGAATGGGTTTTAGGCAATGCCGCCTGGATAATATTCAGATCTGACTCGAACAACCAGGTCCCAGTGAGACATAATACATCAAGGTTACGTTCATCCAAGATCTCGCAAATATGATCCATTTTGTTACGCAAGGAACGAACATTCAACAGACCCAGTTTCAACCGGCTCCCGTGTGCATTTTTCAGTTTTTTGAACCTACAAAATTGGTGTTTTCAATAACTTTATTTCTCTGAGCTGTCATTAGAGGACAATTTCTACTTGAGGCGAAATTATTTGGCGGCTCCGTAACTGATGTGGAGCTCATACAATTTATACATTTGGGGGAAGTCTTGTTGGTGCAGTCTTTTGAGTTATGAGTACCGGCACAGAAGTTGCATTTTGGATCCTCATTTTTCCGATAACACCTGTCACTGGTATGGCCAAAGCCCTGGCAATGGTAACATTGTGTTACCCAGAAGCAATCGTATGCACGACATCTCACAAGTCCAACATGCACAGAATTGCCATCATCCACAATGGAAGAGCGTATTTCAGGTGACATTTTTACTACCGCAGTCTTTGTGTGTGCATCACTCTTTTGCTTGGTGAATAGCAAATTCATAGCTAAGCCATCGTCGACCAGGGATTTTATTCTTGGGTTCTTGTTGAGGATGCTGGGAATGATCTCATTATCCTCAGCGTCATTAGCAATGCCTACCAGAGTCATTTTTGGCAGCATCTTCTTTGGTTCGGAGACACTGAAGACACTGTCCACCCCCATCACTGATTGATGGCCCTTCCTGCGTCTTCTTTGGCTTTCTTGGATGGAAGTCGTACCACCAGTACACCTGAATCAGTTCTAGTTAACTTGTTAACCGGAACCGAAGCCAAAGCAGTCTCGATTGCCTTTGTATCTGGTGGGCTTACTGGCTCGGAGGATCGGTCTTTTGGCTTCACTACCAGGACCTGATGGTCCCAGACAGTTTTTTTCTTTCCACCATCTACCACCTCAGTGGTGCGTTTGGTCGTAATAGTACAGTCAGTCCTGCCAATACACGAGTTTATGGGCGGCACAAGGCCTCGTTGATTGAAAATTAGCATATTGGAAATAATACATCTTATGGGAATAATTGCTTATGGGCGGCACCGACAATGAGAATGACAATTTTTTGGCCTATTTCACCCCTTCAATTGCCTAAAATGGTGGACATAATCATCAAAATAATGAGAAAATATAACATCTATTACTATAACAACTAAATATAACTTGATCTTGAGGGTTATAAGATTGTTTTTTCGTGGCTTGATCAATGAGTAACCTTCCGTTCCGCTCCGAGGTAGCTGTAAGACTGGCGTATCCCGCAACGCCGACCACGCGCATTAGGTAAACACGGCGGAAATGCCCGTATTTTGGCGCTCGATTCGCATATTGTAAGTACATCTTCGTATTTTGAAAGTTTTTGGTAATGTTTATTTTGGACCCCTGCTCGTGTATTAGCAATTGCACGGATTGAAAACTTGTGTATTGGCAAGCCTGACTACTTTACTTATCTATCCTATCCTATTATCTCCTATACCTCTCCTCTTCCTTAACCCTTGTTTGGTGGGACCGGACTTAAGTCGGTCTAGAGAAGAAAGGACTATGTGGCGGGGACCGACTTAACCCTCCAGCCCCGGCTATGTATTATATATATATTCCCCGAAATCCGGGGGTTTTGGCCGAAAAACTTCTACGCCTAGGCTACCGCATCTTTGTTATTTGGCTTGCTTCCGCATTCCCGCGCATCCCCAAGCGTAGATGTGTTTCGTACCTGTAGAATGGCGTTAAGTAGAGCTCTCTAAGTCAACTGGTTCAGTTGTGATGATGATTTCATTGGAGATAACTTTATGGCAAAAACAGACACTTTACACTACTTTTCGATACTTAACAATAACATACAGGCACACACGAACAAGCGACGCACTCCTTCTTGTGGCCGGAGATGCGGGGCGTCGGTCCAGCAGGCTGTTGTTTACATGCGTCGGACGTACGCCTCGCACACCAAGCTTACAGGCTTTGAGCTCATGGGTCTTTAACCTGTACAGCCCCAGCGACGCGTCTGACGCGTCGGCGATGTATGTAACGCACAGCCCCAGAGACGCGCCTGACGCGTCGCCCTAATTGCGCCGACCGTAACCTCAGGTGTAGCCACTCAAGAGGGCTCAGATTTGTATGGGAACTGTGTACGTATCCCACGCAACCGTGCCGATGGTTGAAAACTCTCAAAGTCCACGTGCGTGCGCGTGAGCATGCAATAACCTGTTTTTTGGGGATAATTGCCTTCAATTTTTTACTCTTGTAAAATCCGTTTTCGGGGGCTCTGTAGGACCATTTTTTAAGCTTTTTGAGCGGTTTTTCGTGGTTTTTCCTTCATTCCTAACCCATTCGCTATTGTTTCTGGAATAAAACCATTTTTTGAAAACCGCCCGGGTTCTGGTGCGCAAACATTACAAAACTAGCCGGGGCTCCACGGGTTAAGAGCCCTTCCGGGTAGCTCGGGTGTGTTTTTTATGGGCGTTCAAGAGCCCTACCGGGTCTGGAGGGTTAAGGCGGTGTGCAATTTTGAGCAATAATTGGCTCTGAGAGAGAGAGACGAGCGGTGGGAGGAGCGTAGGTCGGCTCTGACCGTTCGGTAACTGCCGTCCCCTCCACACACATCCACAGGAACAGGACGTACAAGGTAAATATAGTAGATTCCTCGAAATTTATAGAGTAGGAACCAATCTGTTTGTCCCAAGATATAAAACTGGAAATTTTACTAAGCAGAAAGATTGGTTTAATTTGAAATGCAAAAGAGCTTTGGGTAGGCGTGATGCAGCTTGGGCTAGATTAAGAAGAAGGAACACTGAGAGTAATCGGAATAAATATAAACAGGAGAAGAATAGATATGTTAACATAATTAGGCAAGTTAAAATGAACTATGAGAAGAACATAGTAAATACTGTAAATGTGAAAGTGACCCTAGATTATTTTATAAATATATAAACAGTAAGTTGAAGGTAAAGAAACAAATTACTAAATGGAGTTGATGCTAGGACGTATGAAAATGTATCGGACATGTGTGAGGTAATGAATAACAAATTGGGGTCAGTTTTTACTAGAGAGGAAGGTTTTGACGAACCACAGGCGGGAGTACTGGAGAGTGGTCTTAGTAAGATTGAAATAACTAGAGATGAGCTGTTATCTGCGATGAGAGGACTTGAAGTAAGGAAAGCTATGGGACCGGATGAAGTGTCTGCCTGGGTTTTAAAGGAGTGTGCAGAGCAATTAGTGGAGCCAGTGAGGGACATAATTCAAGCTTCCTTAGATAAAGGACAGGTTCCTGTTGAATGGAAAAGAGCTAATATCATCCCGATATTCAAGAATGGAAACCCTGAGGACCCTCTAAACTATAGACCAGTTTCACTTACTAGTATTGTATGCAAGATTTGTGAAAAGCTAATTAGGAAGAGATGGATGAAAATGTTGGAGAGAAAGAAGATAATAACTCCAAAGCAATTTGGATTCAGAGAAGGGACATCTTGTGTTACCAGTTTGCTATGTTATTACAGTAGGGTGATAGATGTACTCCAAGAAAGAGGCGGATGGGTGGACTGCGTCTACTTAGACCTTTCCAAAGCATTCGATAAGGTACCACATAAGAGATTGTTATCTAAGCTTGAGACGCTAGGATGTGTCAGGGGGAGTTTGCTGAAATGGATGGAGAGCTATTTAACAGATAGGGATATGAGGACCAACATTAGAGGAACTTACTCATCGTGGCGGAAAGTTGAGAGTGGTGTGCCGCAGGGATCTGTGTTGGCACCTCTCATGTTCCTTATGTACGTGAATGACCTGCCGATAGGCATAAATTCCTACATGTCAATGTTTGCAGACGACGTAAAAATTATGAGACAAATAACAAA
The DNA here is from genome assembly GCA_032716605.1 of Paralithodes platypus. Classification (NCBI taxonomy): domain Eukaryota; kingdom Metazoa; phylum Arthropoda; class Malacostraca; order Decapoda; family Lithodidae; genus Paralithodes; species Paralithodes platypus. The sequence continues at coordinate 16,012,842 of CM064528.1, read as the reverse complement.
TAAAAGTAGTTGTGAGGAGCTGCAAGGGGATTTGATGAAATATATGAATGGAGCACCAAGTGGAAAATGAAATTTAATATAAGTAAATGCCATGTGTTAAATATGGGAAGAAGTGTGAATAGACCAAATTGGGAGTACAGGATGGGAGATAATATAATTAGCAAGGCCGAAAAAGAAAAGGATTTAGGGTTGATTATACAAGATAATTTGTCGCCAGAGAAACATATTAACAAGCTCTTTAGCGGAATGTATGCAATAGCCGGGAATATGAAAGTTGCTCTGAACTATTTGGATGAGACCATGGTAGCGAAAATTATGAAGAGTATGATTAGACCAAGATTGGAGTATGCAGCAGTGGTGTGGTACCCGCATCTAAAGAAGCATATTCACAAGTTAGAAAGAATCCAGAGAGCAGTTACTAGATTGGTTCCAAGTCTCAGAGAACTGCCATATGAAGGGATGCTAGACAAATTAAATCTACCGAGTTTAAAAGAGAGGAGAGAGAGGGGAGACATGATAATGATGTACAAATTCACCCGGGGGCTGGAGAGGCTGGATAGGGAGGATATATTAATTATGGATACAAGAATAACTAGAGGCCACAGCTACAAAGTAAAATGACCTACCTGCAAGAACGATATCAGGAAGTTTAGCTTCCCCTATAGATGTATTGACAAATGGAATGGGCTGGAGGAGGAGGTGGTAGGGGCAAGGAACATCCATATTTTCAAGAAAAAATTGGATAAAAAGTAGACTGAGAGACGGGACAACACAAGCTTAGCTCAACTCCTGTAAACTACAATTAGGTAAATACACTCACTACCTCGTTACACAGGGAATTATGTAAGGAAATTACCGTATTTTAGGGATTTTTCCTTCGTCTTGCATGATCGTTGAAAGAGAAAGTGTGGTCGTAGAAGGATGGTTCTGGTGTCATTGGAAAGCTCAATTATCGCCCTTTCAGGGATACATAGTTGTATTACGCTCTGGCTCTTGTTTATGCATGAAAAAGAGCACGGAAACAAGGTCGTTTAGGGTAAAACCACCCGCTTGGCGGGTAGTAGAAGTTACTGACGGGCCCGCTCGTAAGGCGTTAACATCTACAAACTCATCTCTTTGCAGAAAATTGATCCTTCAGTCATGGAGGAGTTCTACGGTCTGACGTCGGAGATCCAGAAATCGTCCGAGACCGGCTATATCCTATTCTACCAGGCCCGGGACCCCACGTAACTCCATAGGAGGGTAAAGTGGGGGTGGGGGTAAAGCGAAGTCGGTAATTATGGAGGTATGTTGGCGTAGAGAACATTTATGTGTGATTGTGTGCGGGTCGATTAGTTTTTAAATGAAGGGAGGAGGAGCTGGTAGAAAGTTTGAGGGGGAGATAGAATAAACTTGGGGTAGGGAGGGATATAGGCAGTTTGATGGATTAAAGATAAGATTAAAGTTTGTAGATTTTGTGGATATTTATGTGCTGGTTTATTAGTTGGTGGTTATAGGGTAGCAGGAGAAGTGGGTGAAGAGAAACAATAATAATTAGAGAACATAATTTAGAAACTGAGTTTCGGTATTAGATAAAATTTTGAGAGCAAGAGAGAAGAGTTATAAATAGAGATAATATAATTTAGAAAATGGGTTGTAGGATAGAAATTATGAGAGGAGAGAGAACTCTACTGTATACTGTATACTGTATACTTGAACAAAAATATTATTTGTGAATTGAATTGAGGAATCTTAATTATAGACGATAAAGGAAAAGCTACTCTAAGTCATAAGAATGTTAGAGAGAGTGGGATATATAATTACATAATTGGATTAAGGAAGTTGGAATAGTGAGAGTAAACATGTACAAAGTTTGTTAAAGTTAGTAAGCTAAAAAGAGGAAAAGTTCAAATTTAACCAGAATATTATATTTTAATTCCCAGAGATGAGCTATAAAGTAGAATGGGCAAGTGAGAAAATACAGAGTAAAAACTAAAACAATATTCCATTAGTGTACCTTAGTTTATATAGAAAAGAACAGAAAGGTAATGATTATGGCACACTATACAGTAATAAACCTACATTTTAACCGTAGTGAAGAATAAGGATAGTACGTAGATAGGATGATTGTAAGTACAGTATGTGTGTAGGACACTAGGAAATTGCATTTTATGATAGGTTAGTATTGTAGATATAAACTTAGTTAGAAAACCATAGAAAAGACTAGTCTATATTTAGTAAAATGGTAGTCTAATTCGTAGATAGAAGGGAATTGGAATAATATACTGTCAGGTTGAATAGAATAAAATACTGTCGTAACACTTTCCTAGACTAGTCTATAAATGAATAGTCTTGTTAATAGGATAATTACTGTAGGCGGTTTTGTAGGTAGGAAAGAAAGACAATAGTTTTGGAAAGAAGTATGTAAATTTAACTATCGTAGCTCAGGTCTTGTTCTATTTTGCGTCCAATAAAATGTCAGTGATGAAATCCGAATGACAGAATATGGTATTCAGGTTTAATAGAGAAAGTCCATGAAACTCGCAATTATAAGCTCGAAGGGAAAACAAATATCGTTACCACCAATTTCAAGGTTTTGTGGAATTATGAGAAATCTTTTATTAACTTTTCTATGTAGATTTCCTTGTACTGTATATACTACAAAAGCTTCTGCAAGTTATTCTACGTCATCACCGCTCTTCAGTAGTACAGGCATCTCTTCCACAGCATTTTACTAACTCCACATATAATCTTTCAAACTAATGATTCATTTATTACATTATCGTTACCACAAGATGTATTTAATCATTTCGCTGTACGATAGCACTATGCTTCCTTCAATTTTGGCTATCAGTAGGTGATTTTATTCAGCTTTTTAAGGTTCTGTGGGAATCTGAAGGTTAATTAACCCAAATGCAAAATAAAAGGACAAGTTGAGGGAGGGAAGAGTGTGGGGTATAAAGAGGGGAAGGAGTGGAGGATGTGGCATGGAAAGATGCCACTACTTTCTATGTATCACCCAAATTTCAGACATTGCCAGGGACTGGCATGGGTTTTGAAGGGTTATTTTTACATATGTTTAAATATCATGGCTTCCGAGACGACCTTCGCTGTATATGGGTTAAGCTATACATTACCCCTTTGTTTCCTATAGAGTCTTCAAAAGTTCAGTAAAATTGTCTAGTGTAAGCCAGAGTACTGTATAGGGAATAAATGTGTCACATTACTGAAAGGGTTATTAAACATACAAGGACCTTTTGACAGCACAAGATAGTGTAGCCATTTGATTATTGTTGTAAGAGACATTACAGTCAGGCTCTTGCTAACGCTTTATTGTTCTAACACGGACGCACTAAATGCGCAAAGCTCTATTTAACACAGAACATTTTCAATCTACCGCGGACTCAACTCGGCCCGGTGACATCACACTCGGGGTCCGCTCGGCTTCCTGCCCTCCCTCCCAGTTTGTTTATCTGTCGGTCCGAGTGGGCCTGATTTTTCTCGGTGGTTACAAGGATCTCTCCCACTGCTACGTAACTGTATCCCCCCCTCGACCTTATCGTATTTCTATGATTTGTAATGTGCACTTTATTGTATTTCTATGGTGTGTGATGTGTACGGTACTTTATATGTCTAAAAAGGGGACTTTGCGACTTTGGCTGGGATGGATGGGACTTTGGGATTTTGCCTGGGACGAAATGGCTTATATCCCATAGGTCCTATTATCTGGGTAACACGTTTTTCGGTAACACTGTTGTGAAAGGACGAAATAACCGCATTATCAAGAGCCTGACTGTATTTGCATTTAGAAAGGTTGGTTTATGCAGTATTTGAACAAGAACAAAATGGACTTTCACTTGTGTATCCATTAAAAAATTTACAATAGGGTCGGGTTGCTTTTTGTAAGTTTTTATAAATTAAGTTAATAATCATGGCAGTATAGGCAATAAGAGAAGAAACAAAGGAGGATAGGTTGACATATCTCATTGTCGTCTTCCTTACTATCGAAGTTCTGTTTTCATTATATTTTTTTAAGATAACCATAAACTGAGTTGTTGTTGTTGTTCCCCAAGCTGCCTGGCCGGACAGCCCCAAGGCCCCGAGCAATTCCAAGGCCAACCGAGCGCCCCCACAGAACCCTCCCTGCCGACCACAATAAAGCCTGGGTGACCATAAACTGAGTAAAATTAAAGAGTAGCTAAATTAAGATAAAAAGTTAACTGAAGTTCATGTTATTAAAAAAAGGTAAAGTGAAAATCATATTAACTAGGAAGTTGTGGCTTTTTTGGTATACAATTGTTTGATTTGGTTTTATTGATATTGATAGGCATAAGGTATTTCAGTCTTCGGTCTTCTTTATTTAAAAAGAAGAAAAAGGAATTGATACAGTTAATATGTTCAGGATTGTTTAAGATCTATGATATGAGTCCGAATGCCAATCACTTACTATGCTCAGCATTTGTTAAGAGCTAAAATTTGAGTCCGAATGTCTACATTTTGATAAGTAATCATTAGTTTAACCAGACCACATGACGTCCATCAACACTAGAACTTGCTTATATAGCCAATTAATTAGCCAGTTTTGGTGAGTGGTAAGGTGTATCATTGATTAGTGAAAGCTGAATGGTCAATTGTTAAGATTTGGTAAGTGGATATATTTGATGACGTCCGAATGTCCAGCTATCTAAGCTTTGGCACGTTGTAAAGGGGGTATTACACGAGAGCAAGGGCTATAGACAGATAGTGTACGGTGTAAAATATATAAATATATTAATTATATATATACAGCATATACATAAAACTGATAGATTGACAGTCGTATTATTCTGAACTACATACAGTATATTGCCATGTGCGGGTAATTTGTTCTGCGTGGAATTGTTTTCTTGATAAACGGGTGAATTGGAGCATGAGGCTATAGAGATATGTTTATTTAGGCTTTTGTATTACTATATGGTATTTTCCTTTAAAATACATTCTTTCATAATTTGGGAGAATCAGATTTTGAAATCTTAGGGTGTGCTCTTCTTAGGACTTAAAATACAAGAATTTAATTATCATTATTCATTATAAGAATTCACAATTAATGATTGAATGTTACACACACAGAATAGTGCTAAAGGAATTATATAACCGACAATAAATAAAAATAAATCCTGAATGTATATTTATATGAATTAATAGCCAAGCAGAGATATTTTAGTTTCAAAACAATTCACCTATAATTTATTGTACTGTCAACTGGTAATGGAGACAATGCGGTGTAAAATATGATCCAATGTATATAGTAAAGTTTATTGGGATGATTTAGGGCCCTAGGATGGTATTCCCTTGATGATTTGTCATTATTGGAATTGTAAATAAACTTAGTATTTTTTCTTTAAATTTGTGTATTGTTTATTTGTTTTCCATTCTGTTTGGCTTTTTCAACCTAAAAGCAAATTTTTAGTTTGTTAGTATTGGCCGTTCATAGCAGGTGTCTCGTATTTTATGTAATTTTTTCCTCCCTCTTGTGGTGGGGTTTTATATTTTATATTCTTGCTTTTGTATGTTTGTGGAAGAGATCTGTTTGTATTCGCTTCCTATTTTTCACCCTTTGAGATTTGCAATTATCAGTTTTCAATATAGCCTACAGTAGTTTTCTTTAATGTACAATCAACTGCTCAAGCAGCTGGCACACTATCATAACCTTGAGAGAGTGAGCATTAATTGAGGGACATAATTAGCTTGGCTCAAGAGAATGTTGCAAAATATTACATCAATGTGTCTGAATTGTTCAAGAAAGTGCAGGCGACTGTATATTTTGTATTTAATTTTGTTTTGTTTTTTCCCCGTACCTTGATTACCGTAGGTTTGTGTAGCGTTATTTGATGTCTCTCTTGCGTTCTTAATGTCAGCCTAAGTGGTTATTTATTTTATACTTTTAGAGATCTATTTGAAGTATTCAGTATCCAGATATTAGTTTTAAAGTTTGTGATTAGTTTACCTTGACTTCCAATTAATTGCAACTGAGTTTTTAAAGTGTTGTGAATGATGAACAAGTTTTATTTATTTTATTAAGTTAGTTATTGTGTGCTTCTTATAGCCATTGTCTATCATATTGATCTTAATTTGTTTTTAGCTGTATTCATATTTTTTAGCAGGTTGAGTCTAGTGTATATTGTTTGCCAATGTAAATGATTGTGAATTAATTCCCGTTATTAATTTATTAATGCATCATTGTGTATTTCTTTTTATTTTCTATCTTTCTTGGTACAAAATACATTACTATATTCTTTAATTTTGTACTTGATTTTCTAATATTTACAAATTAGGTTTTTCTTTTAAATTTAGGGAAGACATAGATGTACAGTACTAGACAATTTTAAACTGTATTATACATTAGCTTAAGGGTATACTAGCCCATTAGTACACAGTTCAATTAGTACGCGATACCAATAACAAAATATCCACTTAGAATGAGTGGACTTAAAATAATCAACCCTTTAAGTACGAGTGACGTCCACTTCATTGTATTCTGACTACTTTACTATTCATTTATTCTTATTCAGTTTAGAAAAGCCCATTTGGTATTAACCCCTTGAGGATCATGAACCGCTTTGTCAGTTTATTCTGGCTATCATTAGACAATTTTTATACTGCTTAAGAGAGATCTGTGGGAATTAATAGATCTTTCCCTATAGTAGTTGCATAAATGTTTCGATATGGATTGGATTAAATGAAAATGACATCACCCGTACTTAAAGTGTTAAATTGTCAAAATGTACCGGAACATTTGTAAATTTTGATGCCAAATATATTTTAATAACCCAACGTTACTCATTTTATATACAGTAATTGGCCTTTTTTTTTTTTTTTTTTTTCTTTTTTTTTTTTTTAACCAGACCACTGAGCTCTACAAAAGCACTCTCATAGGGCTGGCCTGAAGGATTCGATCAAGATATACTGTATAACTAAACGAGTCAAGATAGATCGGGAAGGGCAGTAGGGGAACAAATCGAGGAAGGTGAAGACACGCAGACATTTCTCGTCATTTCACCAGTTCAGCCGGACCACATGAGCTCCACATCAGAGCTCTCATAGGGCAGGGCCGAACGATGAGGCAAGAACTGCTACACCGCAACACCAACCAAGAAGTGATCAGGGCGAAGGTAGAAAAAATCACATCGAGAAGCAAAAAATGTATTACCGAAGGGAATCAAGTCAGTCCGGCCACATCAGCAACCGAAGAGACAAATCAGGTCAGGAGTCTGCTACCTAGCCAGGCCAGGGAGACATGAGATATAGGCTGCCCGAGGACAGCCAAATGGGACAGAATAAGAATAGAAGGGGAAAATCATAGAATGAGGAATGAAAAACTACTCAAAATTATTCAAGCTGAGGACGAAAGCTCGAGGGGAGATAGGAAGGGTAAGTACCACAACCATCCCCCATCAAGCTCCAGTCGCCGGCCCCGAAGCCCCCCAACCGCGTCAAGGAGAGTAGTATCAGGGGGGAGTAATTGGCCTGAGTAAATACATACATACAGTACATACATTCAATATCTCACTTATTGTTGTAGTTATGTTGCTGATTAACCCGGCAACGGCGAGAAAGCTCTTAAAAAGTTTTACTGGGCAATGGCGGCAAAGCTCTTAAGAGGGAAGGCCTAAACAAATTTTTTTTTTTTAAACGGCCTCAGTAGCACTAAAAAAAAAAAAAAAAATCCCTCTACCTCATATCACTCCTCCACATCCCCTCCTTCCCCCCTTTCCCCTCCCCCTTCAATTATCACCTATTTTCCCTGTTATTCCCTAATTCGTTGGTATATTTTTGTGCTAACATTAGCAAACTGTGTGGAGGATGTGCTTATGTGCCTAGCGAGAGTGTGAATGAGTAAGCTCAGTCAGGCTTGAGGCCTCGTGAAGGGAGGGGTTGCCTCAATTTGCTCCATAATTCTTGAATGGGCTGCTCCATGTATATTTGCGATTTTGACCAGAAAAATTATATTTCCACTAGTTTTATTGTTTTTACAGGTTACTATCTTCATAGTGAAGGTAAAATAGGCGCATATGAATAACTAATAACAATATTTATCGTAAAATGACTATTATAGGCATGAATGGAGCCCAATATGCTCGCCCAGAACAGTGGTGTTCAATACACCCTGCTCGCCGTTTATAGGTTAACAAGACTTTACAATTTACAACTTGGAGTGAAGCCATTATTATTTTGTAATATATCTTGTAATTATGCAACCTGGTTTGTCCTTTTTTTTAGCCAGACGCTGTAATTCCCGAGAAGGGGTGGCCATGAAGATTAGGTGTTTGTCACAAGTTGCTAGGTCAAGTTGCCCGAGCTTGACATCTACCAATAACATTTTGACAGAGAGGATTCGTTCCGCCGACCCTTTGATCAGCAGCGGAAGCTCTACTGACTATACCACGGTTCGCGACAACTTAATATTGAAGCATACCAACTATAAGTTAATTTTGTTTAATAATAATAATCATCATCCGTACCTAAGAATAAAGTGTCAAAATGTACGTATCTTAACTAACATACTTTAATATACAGTACTGGTACTACATCTATTAACCAGACCACTCTCATTTTGTGCAAGTATATATTTTCTTGATATCGCATACTAATTGGATCACCGACTACAGATTGATTAGTTTACCTAACTTTTCCTCACAGTTTCTCTCTCCTTTCTTATTACAGTATTTTTTTTTTTTACTTCAACCTAAGAGATAAAAAGGTGTACAGTATTAGACTATTTAAACTGTAATTTTGTTAGATCTATATCTTTAAAATACTAGCAAGGAAATATTCTGTACTATACTTGATTTATTTCCAGCTGATACTCTAGAATCGTAGATGTAGCAACTGCGCGGTAGTGTCTCGTGATTGGTTGGAGTGAATGTGTTTCATTTCGTAGGTTGCTTGTGATAACAATTAAAATTACTGTTCCATGGTAATTATTTGACTCCTCATATCTACAAAGTATAATAGTGTCTTCTATTCTAAATCTTGTAAAGGCCGTTTAGCATTGATATTCTGCAATACAAACAAGCATTAACCAAAAATGCATCTGTACCCAAGTCAACTGCTGCCCAAACGAACATTGACACTTCAGTACATGAATTCTATTTGAAAATTAAATGACATAGACTGTTTAAGGGGAGATTTCCACTTAGACTTTTTTCTTGAACCCTTTCTCCCTCATGTTTAGCCCCATTGCTTTTGAGATTTTAAGACGTTCGCCCTAGTAGTTAGGACATGTTAAGACATTTTGCCCCATTTCTGTCAATTTTAAGGCCTTTCGTGCCATTAAGGTGTACATTTTTTCCTGGCGAGCGATAGCGAGCCTGTAATTTAAGAGCAACTGGCCTATGGCCGGGACATTTTTCTTCCGAAAAATGTACAAATTTATCTTGAAAGGGGGTCTAGGGGGTGTAATTTTAAGCTTGATGAAAACGTAGGGAACAAACTAAATACCTCCCCTTAACCACATATAAAAGATAGTATAACACTCAAGTACTGTACATGTAATATGAGGCATGTACTACATTTAAAGTAGCCTATATGTTCAGGGAATTTAGTAAATGTGGTGGTTGGGAGGGAGAGGGAGAGGTGGGAAGTTTAAATCTGTTAACCAGACTTTGTTATCAAGCTTTTCCTTCATGTAAATATATTCATGGGCATACACATTTTAATGTAGCCAATAATATTGTGTGTATTTATCTTGTTCGAAAATTGGGTAGCCTACAGTTGTGAAAATATTCTCCTGTTGCTTACCCAGGACCGTACCCTAAACAACTCTGCTTCACCAAGCCTATAAACCACTTGTGAGTTTCAGGCTTCCCAATTTTCGTACAAGTAAAATACACACAATGTTATTGGCTACATTAAAATGTGTATGCCCATGAATATATTTATATGAAGGAAAAGCTTGGTAGCAGAGTCTGGTTAACAGATTTAAACTTCCCGCCTCTCCCTCTCCCTCCCCAACCACCACATTTACTAAATTCCCTGAACATATAGGCTACTTTAAATGTAGTACATGCCTTATATTACATGTACTTAAGTGTTCTATCTTTTATATGTGGTTAAACAGTCTAATGTAATTTAATTTTCAAATAGAATTCATGTAATGAAGTGTCAATGTTCGTTTGGGCAGCAGTTGACTTGGGTACAGATGCATTTTTGGTTAATGCTTGTTTGTATTGCAGAATATCAATGCTAAACGGCATTTACAAGATTTAGAATAGAAGACACTATTATACTTTGTAGATATGATGAGTCAAATAATTACCATGAAACAGTAATTTTAATTGTTATCACAAGCAACCTACGAAATGAAACACATTTACTCCAACCAATCACGAGACACTACCGCGCAGTTGCCACATCTACGATTCTAGAGTATCAGCTGGAAATAAATCAAGTACAATATAGGCACATTTAAACTACAGTGTGTTGTTAGATCACCCTCTCGATCCAGTGACGATTGTTTATGTATTATTCTAGTTACCATTAGACAGTATTATTAAGCTATGAAGTATAGCCTCTTTAAAATCTCCATTAATCCTTTCACTGCAGCACTTATATGCCTACTCTTAGACGTTATTTATAAAATATAAACATTTCTATGATAGGCATGTGAGCCATTAAAATTGATGTTTCAACTCACTCGTCAATATTTTGATTTGACAAGTATGAAGATGGTGTACCAATCTCACACAGTTGTAACCTACTGTTCATTTATATTTCTCTTGGACTAACCAAGAATTGTGTGTCCGCAGTGAATCATCAAGAGAGCCTGCATAAGCTTAATAACTCTGGTGGTAGCTAGAATACGAGTAATTGGATTGATCGGGTAAAATTATTTACTTCAGGTTCCTCTCCTGTGTTTTCGTCTTTCTATGTTTTGATTTTTAGTTAATTTGTTCTCGTAGGTCTCTTCTCTTCTTTCTTTTCCTTGGTGTCTCTCTCCTCTCTAGGCCTTTTCTAGGTTTCATCGCCCTCCTATAGTCTATTTATTATGACGAGTCTAACAATCTTGACCCTCAAGCTCTCTTAGCTCAAAACATACTAGAACAATTGAGCTTATATTTCCATAATTTGGAAAATCATTAAATAGGTGTGGAAAATATCAGCCCTTTGCTCCAGCCCTCCTTGAGTTGCAAATGATAAGTGGTCACAATTTCTAGACTAGTCATAATAAACAGACTATGGGGTGTTACTAGGTTTAAATTCCTTCTATTAGTTTTTTCTCTTGCCTGTTTCTCTTTTTATCTCCTATTAATCTTGTCTCGTCTCAATTTTCTTGTATTATTTTTCCTCTTCTCGTTCATTATGTGTGTATGTGGAGTTGCCCAGGGCCCCAACGAGTCAAGATCTCTGTGATACCATAAATATTATTATTGTACCAAGGCTGTGAGGGGGTCCTGGGTCTCCACATAAGCAGCCGTCCTTTGCAAGGGGGTGTTGTGTGGATTGTTGTTCTGAAGTGGCCATATTGTTTACCACTGTGTGTGCTGTGGTGGCCATATGTTTGCTGTACAATATGCATTGAGGTGGTCCTAAACAGCAGGGAGAGGGATGACACAAGACACAGCACATGGCCACCATCAACCAAGATAGCAATGCCCCCTTTATGAAAGGCGCTGTCAACCACTTGGCGCAGACTGACTAGACCCTTTCAGACCAAGTCCCCTCATTTAATATACCTATAAAATGCTATCAATTCTAACAGCTTAATGATTCCTGCAAACTCGTAGACTTATAATACAGTATATCATTTGACACAAAATTCATGTAAAATTAGTCGACTCAAACACTTCATAGTGTATGCGTATCACAATTAGGGTGTACTGAGTCTGGGGGTTGATTAGTCTGTTCCATCCGACTACATGGGGTTTATAGAAGGTAGGTCAACCGCGTTAACAGATAGTTCACATAGCGCCTTTATCAATTAATGGGGACCGGTATATGTAAGTTTTTTTTTTATACTATAAATACATAGGTGATATCAAAATGGGCTTTGTTCAGCAATTTAGCAATTTTACTTCGCCTTATGCTGTCTGATAAAAGATTTTCATGTATTAGGATCATTCTGTAAATTTGCTTGTAATTATATATAATATTGTATAGATTCTAAATAAACATTGCTTGTGAGTTATGTTTTTAAATTCTATAGTTTGCTGTATACGAGTCCTATATAATAGCATGTATGCGAGTTGTATTTAAGAGTCATGTCTGGTATAACAAAGCTCATTTTGATTACTGCCAAGCCATTATTTTTAGTATTTGGATTACAGTAAATATTTTGGCAACAATAACACTTAATTGTATTTTAGGTACCTTTGAACAACTTAATTCGGTTTAAAAAGACTCTATGGAAGTATAAAAGTTAATCAAGATAGATTTTACTCCTTTGTTTTTAGAGATAATTTCTAAGATTAAAGCCAGACCTATGAGAGTTCCGTATGGAGCTCAGTGGTCTGGTTAATCTGCTCTACATAACTAACTAAATCTAAGATTAAAATAATGTGTTAAAACTATCTTGATTAACCTTTTCTGGCTCCCACAGGTTCTTCATAAAACTATAAAACCATCTAGTGTTACCCAGATTAAAATCTTCGGTATACAGTAGTACAAGAAGGGTCAATATCCAGAAATGCCAATTCAAATAATGGCTGATTAAAGCATGTCTAAAGATTTGTACTTTTTAGTGAAAAAATGGCCAATATCCTCCTTCAATAGTAATATGAATGCTATAAATGTAGTAGGAAATTCGCTATTTTACTATTGTAATTAAAAGGTAAAACTTGCAAAATAGTCTAAAAACAGAAACTGTAAAATATAGACTAAAACCTATAAAAATCACTACAGTACAGTATGTGGAAATAACGTATTGAAGATTTAACAAAACAATCTTATGAAATTAAAAACCATACATTTAGACAAGGTTTTGTCACCTAAAATCTTGGTCAGCTAATATGGACATTGACCCTTGCATTCTTCTGGTAGATATTATTCTGGGTAACCCTAGGTGATTTTATAGTCTTCGGAAGAACCCGTGGGAGCCAAAAAAAGAAAAAAAGGTTACTCAAGATAGTTTCAACACCTTACTATTTAATCTTTGAAATCACCTTTAAAAAAAATAGTCAAATCTATCATGATTATCCTTTATACTCCCAGTCTTCTTTAACTGAATAAAGTTGTTCAAAGGTACCCAAAATCAAATTGTCATTGTTGCCATAGTATTACAAGGGGTCAAAATCTGTTGTATCCTGTAACTTTGTTAAGGCTAAAACTGGACTATCTGTATTTGAGGCCTGACTATTTCCCAATGTTAATCCCTGAAAGTTTGTTGTATAATAATGTTGATGAATAATAAAGATATCTTGGAAGTTTTATATCTTTAACCATACTACAGTACTTTTCACTGCAATGTAATTTCAATTTACAGTATACTATTACTACTACTATCAAACACATCATAGAAGACTGCATTCCACACAATCACTTATGCCAACAACATTATCTACACTCCTTGAAAGCCCTGTGGGAAAGCCCGATCGTGACCATGGCCTTCCTTAGGGACTCTGATCTGTTCGGCCAGGCAGCTTAGGGAATGACGACAACAACAACTACAGTAGGTAAGCTACTCTACTATGGTTATTACTACTTTACTAAAATCATTAATTTTGTTTAATTATATACAGTACATACTGCGGTAGCGTTAATAAGTAATATCTCGGCTGTCATTACTTTTGGCTCGCTCTGTACTGCATTAATGTCTCAGGTGTTGAATAGGGTGGGTAAGTGTAGGGACATGTTTGTATATCACACTCGAAATTGTATATTGCCGATACCAATTATTGATCAAAATATACTTGTTGCCGAGACATCACTTATTTGGCCAATTGTACATGCATACAAGTTTACTGAATGAAGAAAAAAACAAAGATAAAAATTATACTAATAGAAAATTAACATTCACACACTTTTTATTACATTCGCACCTTCTTGCCACTTGGAATGGTAACGAACCAGACCAAGCCTTCAATAATGTCTGAGCAGGCCCCAGTTTCGATTATTATTACTACTACAGTAAAATCTCAATTGTCTAACAAGTGGGCAGTCAAGGGTTTGATAGGTATCAAATATGTCAGATTATTGGAATATTGTGCAAAAAATAGCTACATAAGTACAGTATATATATATTTGTTTAACCCTTTGAGTACCAGCAACATGTGTTATATTATATTCTAGCCAGATTTACACGATATTATGCAGCTTAAGAAGGATCTGGGGTAGTTAAAAGGGTTGGTTGAGATAGTTTGAAGCCTTATTATTGCTAGAGGTCCTTCCTAAGCTGAATAAAATTGTCTAATCATTGCCAGAATATAATGAACAGAATGTCGCCGGTACTGCACGGGTTAAATGTGTCTGTACATTCAATCAAATAATCTTGACAGTACTGTACTTGTATGTTATCACAAGTTGTAACTATATAATAGACTACAGTTTTTGAGAATACTGTACAGTAACAGAATCTAACCACATAGAACGGAAAGACAGTGTGAAAGACCTTGGGGTATTAATGTCTGAAAATATGGGTTTCAAAGTACATAACCAGGTCAAAGTGGTGGCTGCGAAACGTCTAATGGGTTGGATTCTGCGTACTTTTAAAACACGCGGTGAATTGTCTATGATAACGCTCTTCAAATCTCTAGTGCTACCGCGGCTTGAATACTGTAGCGTATTAACATCCCCATACAAAGCAGGTGAAATAAATGACGTAGAGAGTGTACAAAGAAATTTCACTTCGCATATAAGTTCGATAAAACATCTACACTATTGGGAGCGTTTAAGAGCACTGAATCTGTACTCACTGGAACGTAGAAGAGAACGTTACCTAATAATATACACGTGGAAAATCGCAGAGGGTTTAGTACCAAACCTACATACTCCGATAGTCATGAAATTCAGTGATAGGAGAGGCTGGGAATGCGAAATCCCCCGGATGAATAACAGGGGTGCTATGGGCTCTCTGCAAGAGGGCTGGTTATCACACAGAGGCCCACGTCTCTTCAACAAACTCCCACGGCGAGTAAGAGACATGAGGGACATCTCGTTAGACAACTTCAAGAGAGCCCTAGATGTCGAACTGCAAAAAGTGCCAGACGAGCCCATCCTCGCAAGGGAGCGAGCTGTCGCTTCAAACAGTCTACTGCACCAAATCACCACCCATAACGAGGGGCGTCGCGCTCCTTGGTGCCGCTAGAAGAGTGGCGAACACATCAAAAGGTAAGGTAAGGTAAGTATACATTATAATTTGTTATTTTACATTTACCAGTAGAAATTCTTTAATTATCTGTTGAAAAGGCAGCCTTATGTTTTGCATAGGTATGCCTTCTTCACTTTTTGGTCCTGCTCCATGTTGCATGGTCTACTGCAGCATTCTTGTTGAGTCTTATACAGCATCTCTCAGATATCTCCTCGAAACCTTGTTCCAGGTCTTCCTCGGTCTACCTACTGTCTCCTTACACTCCTTACAACCACTTCCATTCTATTAACACACTTCACCCAGTCATCCTCATCTAATCTCTCCACATGGCCAAACCATGGCAGTCTGTCAGTAAACATTTCCTCGCTGGTAAACTATAATAATAATAATAATAATAATAATAAGCATGTTACTTATTTCTCATAAGCGCCAATTTTTCCGAAGAATTCACTAGCGCTCGGAAAGAGAAAGAAAAAAGAACAAAATCAATGCATCAAAAGAAGGCTTATATACAACACACATTTAACAATCACTAGCAGTGGTAAAACAGCCTAAACTCTATAGCCATCTGTCATGACACCTCTCTCAAGATCATAGCTTCTCTCAAAGAGAAAAGTCTTAAGTTGTCTCTTGAAGCATTCAACAGAACTCAGTTGTCTCATGGACAGCGGCAACCTGTTATACAACCTCGGAGCCATGTAGGAGAATGACCTCTCAAAGAAAGAAGACTGCTGGAAAGCCCTTGGTTCATCAAGACGAAAAGGGTCATTGTCATGACGCACAACTACACCATGGTGTGCCGGTGGGCGCCTGAGCAGCTCCGCAAGGTACCTAGGCTCACCAAATTTGAGAACCTTAAAAGTCACCAAACACAACTTAAATTCTATTCTTGCTCTTACTGGCAGCCAGTGCAGTTTTATGTGAAGAGATGTAGTAGGAGTTCTAGGTGGAACACCAAAAATGAGTCTTGCGGACCTGTTAAGAACAGACTGAACTTTCTTTAAAATATAATTTGGAAGACCCACCAACAGGGCATTGCAATAATCAACACGAGAGAAGACCAATGAGTGAACCAACGTCAGGAGGCAACGTCTGGTTATAAACGGCTTCACCAATAGAGATTTCTGATGTGCAAGTAACAACTTTTAACTATCTGGTTTACATGCTCTTTGAAATCTAATCGGGAGTTCACATATACACCCAGATTTCGAACAGAGTTGGCCGGTCGCAGCTGAGATCCACCCACATTGATGGAGAGGGCACCTACTATATCATCAGCTCTTCTATTTCCTCGGATGATGAGAATATCAGTTTTACCATCATTTAGTTTAAGTTTTCTCGCTCTCATCCACTTCTTGATATCAGACATCAACAATTCCATCTTACTCCGTATATCAACTATATTTGTGATTCTCACATAAATCTGGGCGTCATCTGCATAAAAGTGAAAGGTGACATTATGTGCACGAAGCAGAAGAGACAAACTGCTGATATAAATTATAAATAGGATAGGACCTAAAACTGATCCCTGCGGAACACCATACTGCAGGGGTGTCGAGTCCGAGACCATTTGATTTACCATCACACTCTGGGATCTACCTGACAAGTACGACCCAAGAAGCAAGAGAGCGGAGTCACGCACACCACAATCATAAAGATCACTCAATAACAACTCGTGATCCACTGTGTCAAAGGCCGCAGAGAGATCAAGCAAGACCAATAGTGAGGCCACACCATTGCAAATGTTCTCAACTAACTAGATCATTATGTACTCTAATCAATGCTGTTTCAGTTGAATGATGCTGTCGGTAAGCAGACTGAAAAATTAGGATAGTTTCATTCTGCTGAAGTAGTGGTTGTAATTGGTCAAGTATTGCACGCTCTAATATCTTTGATATGAAGGACAGGTTGGAGACAGGACGATAGTTCAACATGTTCTCAACATCAAGTCCAGGCTTCTTTAGAGTAGGTCGGAGTAGTGCATGCTTTTCAGAATGTGGGAAGCTACCTTCAGAGAAGCACTTATTAATTATTTTGGAAATAAACTCAACTGTGTGATCATAGACTCTTGGTAGCTTGGCAACATTTATGGGATCCAATGGGCAAATTTTTTTATTGAGGTTTCTTATGTAGGACGAGATCATGTCCACCTCTACTGAGTGAAAGGATGAGAGGACATTATTAGGAATGTGTCGGGGTTGGAGTACAACTGAAAGTTCTTCACCAACAGAAGCATCATCCAGTTCCTGTCTTATGCGAGTTATCTTGCCAGCAAAATATGCCACAAAGTTGGCAGCCAACTCGGCATCGGGTACAGAAGGTCTTAAGCTGACTCTTGTTTTTCCAAGTAAACTGTTTACAATTGAAGCCAACCTCCTCTGGTCGTTACCACATGAGTCAACTTTTCCCTGATAATACACTTTCTTTTCATCTTTGATTGTGTGGACCACGGCTCTTCTGGCTGACAGATATTGCAACCATGTAGAGTCTGTTTTATTTTTCCGCCATTCACGTTCAGCTCTTCTACGCGCTCTTCTAAGAAATTTAACTCGAGTGCTATACCAGGGTGAATCATCTCGTACTATGATTTTCTTCTCTACTTCTGGACAGTGATGATCGAACACTAATTTAAGTGCATTTCCATGTACCTCCACCAGCTCATCTGAAGTAAGGTTGGAAGTATCAATACTTCCCAAGTACTGTTTTACTTCACTGCTAGCCAAATTTTGGTCTGTATTTTTATAATTTCTAAATCTGATTACTTTTTCATGTGTGAGTGGCTTAGGGAAATCAAAGCTGAAAGTAATCAAAGCATGATCAGAGGCATTAGGGTCAGTATTCTCAACATCAACATCCAGAACACCACCACAACCCACAGGAGAGGAAACCAAGTCAAGGGTGTGTCCTAAGATATGAGTTGGGTGGGACACATGGTTTACAAAATTGTTCTGATCAGTCAACTCAAGGAACTCAGGAGAGAATGGCTTCAAATGAGGGCTGTCAACCCAGTAATTAAAATCTCCACATATCAAAAGTCTTCCGGTTTTAGCAGAAAATTCCTCGAGAAACTGCCCAAACTCTAACATAAAACCCCTATCTGTGCCACGATGGCCAGGCCTATAGACAACTGCCATTCTTAGAATTTGTTGATGGCGTTTTATTTCCACTTCCAACAGTTCATAATAAAGAGGGGCTGGGTTATGGCTTATTTGCAAGATATTCACCAGAGATGTGGAGTAGACAACTGTCACTCCACCACCCGGATGATCTCCCCTAGGCCTAGGAACATTTATTATGGAATGGGTTTTAGGCAATGCCGCCTGGATAATATTCAGATCTGACTCGAACA
The DNA here is from genome assembly GCA_032716605.1 of Paralithodes platypus. Lineage (NCBI taxonomy): Eukaryota > Metazoa > Arthropoda > Malacostraca > Decapoda > Lithodidae > Paralithodes > Paralithodes platypus. The sequence continues at coordinate 15,994,231 of CM064528.1, read as the reverse complement.
ACCAGGTCTCAGTGAGACATAATACATCAAGGTTACATTCATCCAAGATCTCGCAAATATGATCCATTTTGTTACGCAAGGAACGAACATTCAACAGACCCAGTTTCAACCGGCTCCCGTGTGCATTTTTCAGTTTTTTGAACCTACAAAATTGGTGTTTTCAATAACTTTTATTTCTCTGAGCTGTCATTAGAGGACAATTTCTACTTGAGGCGAAATGATTTGGCGGCTCCGTAACTGATGTGGAGCTCATACAATTTATACATTTGGGGGAAGTCTTGTTGGTGCAGTCTTTTGAGTTATGAGTACCGGCACAGAAGTTGCATTTTGGATCCTCATTTTTCCGATAACACCTGTCACTGGTATGGCCAAAGCCCTGGCAATGGTAACATTGTGTTACCCAGAAGCGATCGTATGCACGACATCTCACAAGTCCAACATACACAGAATTGCCATCATCCACAATGGAAGAGCGTATTTCAGGTGACATTTTTACTACCGCAGTCTTTGTGTGTGCATCACTCTTAAGAACATAAGAACATAAGAAAATGGGAGTGTGCAGAAAGCCGATTGGCCCAAGCAAGGCAGATCCCTGTCCCACACAACCCCAATTCAATTACAAAGCCCAGTCACAGGCTCCACACTCTAATACCCTGAGGATCATCTTACCAAAACGGTTAGGGATTAACGCAGGATTATGGGGGCCTGCAGAGTGCTGATTGGCCCAACCCGGCTGATCCCCCTTCACACCCAACCCCTCTCGTCCATATGCTTATCCAATTTTATCTTAAAGCTCCCTACCGTTTTTAATCCCACTATAGCACTTGGTAGTCCATTCCACCCATCTACAACTCTGTTACCAAACCAATATTTGCCTATATCTTTTCTGAAACAAAATTTATCTAATTTGAAACCATTGGTACGAGTTCTTTCGCTATCACTGAGCTTTAGTACATTTGTCATGTCCCCTTTGTTAATCCCACTAACCCACTTGAACACCTCTATCATATCCCCTCTAACTCTGCGTCTCTCTTAACGAATGCTTGGTGAATAGCAAATTCATAGCTAAGCCATCGTCGACCAGGGACTTTATTCTTGGGTTCTTGTTGAGGATGCTGGGAATGATCTCATTATCCTCAGCGTCATTAGCAATGCCTACCAGAGTCATTTTTGGCATCATCTTCTTTGGTTCGGAGACACTGAAGGCACTGTCCACCCCCAAACACTGATTGATGGCCCTTCCTGCATCTTCTTTGGCTTTCTTGGATGGAAGTCGTACCACCAAGCCGCTCAACTCGGCTCTTACTGGTCACTTTGTTATTGTGTCCGTACACACACATCCATCTCACCAAACACAATTTAGTGAATTAAAGTTTATGGGTATCTTATAGGCCCTATTATTAATGTATAAATAAAAAATATGTCAACACCTTAACTCTATTATTTTGGTGTAAGTGAAGCACAGTTTATTGGAAAAAAGTAACCTTTATTTCAACACTCAAATACACAACATGAACACTCGTTCTGAAAAAAACAGACCCATTGTGAATAATGATAACCTTTTGAACAGTTACTTTACAAATCTGACACATGAAAAAGACAAAAACACATCGGAATTTTTTTAGCCTGATATTTACAGGATATTAAATAGAAGCTAGAAATGTCAGGAAATGCACCATTTTGACAAGTTTAATCTTGCTTATAATTCTATTGTATAAACTAAATTCCACCACCTTCCTCAAAAACCTCACAAACAAAAGGTACACACGAAATGTCAAACTATGTAGTACAGTAATGTTTAATTCTCCACAAGGCAAATCTTTCTGTAAGAGTACCGAAATAGCTCAATTTCTAAAACAAAAAATAAGAATAGAACAGAATATGTACACCATGCAAAATATGTTACAGTACATCTCCATAAACATTGATACTGTACAAGTTCATTATTATTAAACCTCTACATGAATATTAATAACAAATTCATCATGTAAATGCTGAATACTAAAAAAAGAAATTACAAATTCATGGGTTAATCTTGAAGAGAGAGATGGTGAGAATAATTTAAAAAAAAAGTCAATCAATACAGGTGCCCATAGTTGCGGACATTCTGCTTGAATCGTGATATATTAATTATATTGAGGCACAGGTGCTCATTGAGGCCATCCAAGTGCTTACATTACCCTATTAAGGGCATTCAAGATCAACAGGTAGAAATGGTAAGGGTTTTAGATAGTCACAATGCCGTTTCTAATTTTCTATACATCAATCACAATTTGGCCAAAATTATGGACAATGTGAGTGTTCCTATTCAACCTCTACTCAAGTCGATCCTTTCTTAGCTGTAGTTTAAGCTTGGTTAAATCAGAAAATGTTGGATGTGGCAGCCTGAGTCTTTAATTCTTTAATTTATTTTTTGTGACAAGCGAATTGCAAATTTTCATGTATTGCGAATCTGTTAAGCTAGTTTTTGTGTTGAGACTATAGTTAAGATTTTGCTTGCTGTGTTTAGCATGCATTTCACTAAGTTGTCGTGTTTCGTAAATTTATATCAAGCTGGGTTAATCCAAATCATGTGGGGTTTATAATTTTCTGGCTCCCATAGTTTACAGCAGTCACACAAGCACTTTTTTTAGTAATATTTAATTAGAAAGTTTATCCTGGCAACATTTTCTGGCTCTTGTGCATTGGTATCAGCAACTAGATGGAACAAAGATTATCCTTGGCTGATGAATTCATATAAAATGCCATTAGGATTTGAGACTTGACATTGTACTTTTATGGCTTAGAGACCCTATAGTAAGAAAGGTCAGCGCACCTCAGCCATTTTGGTGCCATTGGTGTTTTTTGCCTCCCTTTAAACTAAAATATATCCATACCCATTATAAACATTCAGCATTACTGGTACAGGATAGATAACTTGTCTCTTGGATCTAAATTCTGTAGATCAAAATTAAATAACCATCCCGTTCTATGATGATCATGTCGCCAAAATGGTGTCCATCGAAAAAGATGACCGTTCCCTCTTACTACAGGAACTCTACTATGGATCACTCGGTCTTTAACCCCTTCAGAATGATGATGCCTATTTTACCATCTATTCAGACTTACATAATATGATTTTATGCAGTTTAAGAAGTACCAATGTTACTCAGAGGGTTTATTGAGATTGTATGTACCCCTTTGAGTCCTAGAGGTAGATGATAAGCTAAAGAAAATCAGCTAATGGTAACCAGAAAAGACTAAAATTACGTTATCGTCCCGAAGGGGTTCAAGTTTATGTAGCCTATGTATGCCAGATCATAATGACCAAAATAAATAATACAGTAAACAATGATTGTATGACCCCACCTTAACACAACTTCCCTGTTTGACTGTAATCGTTACAAGATGGTACCAGACACAGAAAGGAATGAATAGCTTGACCACTTGCGAGTTGCAGGCTATAAGGAAGTTGGAGCAATAAACATAGCTAATAAATAAAAATACAAGTAGGTTTCTGATGGATGGAAAGTATGATGAATTTGGTTTTAAGAACAGTATTCAGAAATTTACTGTGATCGCATTTTAGCTGGTACGGTAATTCTGCTTAATACTGATGTCGACAGCTCCAATTCCTTACAGCCTGAAAATCGCAACTGGTCAATTAGCTTTATCCGATATTGTGACACATGGAAAAAAGTGCATGTGGATAAATATAACATTCAACTATATAACTTTGATTTAATAGTTGGCTTTCCTTATGTGCTCTAGTTTAATTAGTGATTTCCCATAGTGATTTCTACATTGTACAAACATGTGTGTATCATATATAATTATTTTCTGCCTTAACTTCAGTAAATCTGGGATAGATATATACTGGCTGACTATCATAAATTGATTTGAAGGACTTTAGGTTCTATTTCCTTCTGCCATTCACAATTTTATAATTTAATTACCTGCAACCAGTTCAATATTTGTCCACTTATTATCTGGCCAGCCCTACGAGTCTTGTAACGTGGCTCAGTGGTCTGGTTAAACTACCATATTGGAAAAATAAAAGTCCACTTATTATCTAAACTGATTGTTAATATTATCAATATAATGTGAGTGTACTTTTGCTCCTTTATAATAACAGTAACTTCTTTTTAAAGTCTACTGGTTACCATTAATCTATCTATAATAACTGATCCAATTGTTACTCACATGATAAATGTCACTTGCAAAAGTATCAAATCATCCGTGAAAAATTCTAAGTGGCACAAAGGCGCACAATATTCATTCACTCAATAACTCTCATCCGCAGATCTTCTACGTATTCACATATTCATTTCTTAAAATCACATACACTGGTTTATCTCCATAACTTGAAGAAGTAAACACACATTTATAATTTGCTTGATATAGTGCACTCCCTGTATCCGCGCTACACACATTCGCGAAACTCGTTATTCACGGACAACCCTAAATATCCTATTACTCGTTATCTGCGCAATACCATCCGCAAAATAATAACTATTCACAGATTTGAATCGGGCAGGCAGATGCGCATCTCGATTCTTGTTTTGGTCGGCCATCTTGTGTGACGTCAGAGCATCACCACCAGGCATCCAGCGTGAACACTCAGCCATTGTTATTTTTTTGTGCTCGATCACCCGCCACTCCCCCAGTACCTGGAGGACCCCGTAGGTAGAAAGCGGTGATGCCATTGACCAAAAAAGGCGAATTTCGACAGAGATTAGAGAAGGGTTAAAAACTTTGTTCCGTCGCACGAGTGTTCAGTGTCAATGAGTCTACTATATCCTTTAATCATTTGGTACATATTGTCATTAGGTAGGTCAAAATTATGATGTTGAGAAGGTCTCAGTTGGGTGAGCCTGGTACGACCTAAGTTTATTTCCCATTGAAACCTATGTTAAAGCCCCACATATACGCGGACAGGTACCGGTACGAGTTAGGCACGAATACAGGGAGTGTACTGTATGCTGATAACTTAAGATGCAGTTGGGTCTGAGTACAGTACTGTTCATGATTAGATTGATATCCAAAATTTAAAAATGAATATTAATTGTGATTGTGTACTCAACCTTAACTGTGTTGGTGGTGTAATGGTTTAGATGCTTATGTTCTGGGTGTGGTGTCCCGAGTTTGAATCCTGGGAGGACCATATGCTTTCATAAGTTTATTCAAGTACATTGGGGTTTGTAATGGATGATTAATGTTAAGAACAGGGTGTTATTTATTTCCATTTTGAAGGTACTGTAGTTATTTATGGTATTCATAGGGTGTTATAATAGGCCACAATAAGTGTCTTAGAGTGTACAGGTAGCTATAACTTAAATCACTCACTTCCTCGCGAGGACAGAGTCCACCTGGCCAGGCTGAGATGCGGACACCATCCAGCTCTCCTGAGCTATCAGAAGAGACTGGATGACTCCGTTGTCGACACCTACCCGGGATGTAACACAGCACCCCATACCATTAAACACATCATAGAAGACTGCATTTCACACAACCACTTACGCCAACAACACAATCTACACTCAATGAGAGCTCTGTGGGAAAGCCCGATCGTGGCCATGGCCTTTCTCAGGGACTCGGGGCTGTTCGGCCAGGCAGCTTAGGGAACAACAACAACAACTTAAATCACCAGTTCACCAATAAACCATAATACTCTTATCTCACCATACTTCACTTACTCTATAAACCCCCTAACATGCCATGCTCAAGCACACATTCACATATCAGTAACTAGGCTATTATTTACTCAGGTTCATATAACACTTTGTTTAAATCAAGCTATTTTACTTTGAATTCACTTATTCGATATCTCACTCACACCCCTTTCTCCCCAATACAAAAAGAGAACAGTTGCTCCTCCATACAAGAAACTCCCCACCCACCTAGTACAGTACGGTAAAACCCCTTCTCTTTCTGATCACAGGTCTCTAGATACCAGTGACATTAGCACAAGATATCATGTATGGACATTAACTTTCTCTTTAAAATGTCAAAGTTCAAGGTAAATGTCTGAAAAACATGTCCAGACACCCGATATCCAGTTTGGACTATCATCCCGGTGTTTCTTACTTCCAGATAGGGCCTCCCAGTTTACCGGAGTTCAAAAGAGAATGGTGTTCTTGTAAATTCCTCAAGCTATTTTACTTCAATTACTCAAGTTATTTTGCCAAAGCTACTTCATTAATTAATTTACGTTACCACAATTCATAAGCTCCAATTACTTTAGACTACAACAATTCTGATTTTGTTTACACTACTCCCTTTTCTACCGACCACAAAAGAGATAATCTAGAACCTCACACAACAAACTCTGGCACAGCCCTCCTAGTAGCTCCTGCCCTGGGTGTATTCTGAGGGGAAGGACAGCTTGTAACTGCCGGAGCCACTCCACAGGGGCAGGGTGCCGGCGATGGGGATGATGTTCCAAGAGAGGTACATGCTCACGTTCTTGTGTCCTCTGCAGAGATATTGTAAAATATTTAAGATTGTAGTTGCAAATGTTAGGATACTAGTTTTAGCTTTGGTGATTTTCAAAACATCCAAAAGCCAAAGTAGCCTATTATGTAGAAATGTCACAATAGTATGAGAAACACTGTAATAAAGTTTTTGTTTTTAACTAAGTGAAGTCCTTACCAAAGCTATTGAAAGAGTAAACACCTGAACAACTGTATCAGAGTAGTGGAGGTAGACAGGAGGGTAACAGTTGTTCATTATATTCTCTATTCACCCTTCAGAGCAAACCCCAATACTCTGAGGAACGATGTAGTTGAAGGGGGTGTGAGTTTATGAGTGTTCATGTACGAGTGAATAATTATTCATGTATTAAAAGTTTCAATAGTCCTGACTTTGAATTCACTCTACATAAAAAACAAATAATTACTCACAGGAGGCCGTTTCCATCATCCCAGAAGTAGTACTTGAGGTGCTGGTTCTTGAGCTGCACATTGGAGTTCTCACCACGACGGATGATCTTGTCCCACAATACAACCTATACAATAACACAAACATAAGTTCCGCTTCTTACATTTGTTTGAGTCTCATATTTTTTCCAGCTTCCTTAGACTCAAAGCCCAACAGGTTCACAAAAATACTAAAAACTGTAGCATGGCTAGGATCTAATTTATGGTACTGTATCTTCAGAACTTACCAAGAATGGAGCATTGTTTTGGTATTCATGTACTGTACTGTACTCTGCTCATTGGAGTTGTACAGATTTTGTTGTACACATTTGTATTCTTAACCTCTTAAGGGCGGCTGTGAACCTGCTAACCTCGGCAGGGATATATGTTATATCCAGCCTTCTTTCTTGCCTTGAGTGGCATCTGGTGAGGGGAGAGACTTACCCACACAGACTTAGTGTTGCTCAAACCACAGTTTGTAAAGGTAATATTCTAATTTATAAATTTCACTCCCAACACCTTTGTAACAATTCTTCATTCCTCTTACTCCCCATGCCTCTCCCTCATTGTGCATTTTGGAGTGTTCAGAAGGCCGAAAATACCTACACTCCATTCAACTCATCGCCAAAGAAAGATTAAGAAAGCTACAGAGGATTTCTTGATGTCTATTTGCAGAGGATATAAAAATATCCATTATGAGGTACAGTACTTGTTTTTTTTATCTAACCCCTTCCAATTGAGAAAAATTGGCTTTAATATGATGGAATCACCAAAAATATCCACTCTTTCAGGGTTGAGTTAGCCTCAACACTTACATTACATACAGTAATCCTTATCTGTTTCAAGGCCTTGCCAATTCCTGCATAATTTTGGGGGTTAACTGTAAGAGCAGGTAAGCTACAGGATATTTTAAAGATTTTGTATAAACATGATAAGACTCCTTTGGCTTTATACTACTGTACTATATTTGTAATAAATTATGCTTTGTCCTTAAATGTTTCAACCCTTGTCGGATTGAGTTAGTAATGTTACAAGCTTTTTCTCCATATGACCTCACCTGATTGATTTTGTTACTCTGAGTCTGGTACTCTGCAGTGAGGTAGACAAACAGCTGCTTGGTGTTCCAGTTGAAGAGAGGGGTGAGGTCAGAGTTCATGTCAAAACGCAGGGCACCTAAGTCATTCTTCTCTCGGGAGACGGCATACTCTGGCACATTCTTACTGTCGGGATACCAGACATTGGAAAGTTAGTCGACTGTGTCAGTTAATTAACCCATTCGGTACAGTAAAAATATTTTCACTGTATTCTGGCTACTGTACCATCAGATTATTTTTCTGACCTTAGGTAGAATATCAAGGAATCATCATCAGCTTTGATGATGATTAAAAGGTTACAAACTACAGTATATCAATTATCCCTTTAAGTACCGGTATCACAGAACCTTCTTAACCCGTACTGTACCGTAGAATACAGTAATAAAAGTCCCAAGCAATGTGGCCAAAATGGCAGGAGAGACCACCTTTCCACCTCCAGAAATGAGGCAACACTGGCCCTTCCACCCTTCAGTGGGTCTCATATAAGCTGAGAAGTGTTGCCATAACGGGAGCAGTGCTTAAACAGTCGTGGTAACTGGTACAGCCTTGTACAGGCTGTTACAAGGAAAGTACATTACTGACGACTATATCCGTTGCCGGGACTGGGGAGTTACTTATCTACTGACGAAAAATAGTCGTCTCTGGGATTGGAGGGGTTAACCCTTGTCTAGCGGGGGGGGGGGGGGGGGGGGGGTTTGGGCTTATTTGGGCATATTCAGGCCCTCCTGCATGATAAATCAAGTATCTGCATGACAAAAAAATTATTTAGCAAAAAAATAGGCGCTAAAAGCTTCAAAATGAGGCCAGAACGAGCTACGTAGCACTCGTGGTTCTCATACAGTGATACCAGTAACATGGGAGTTTAGCGTATAGCGGCATATTTTTCCCAGCTATGCTCACTACTGGCTACACTGCCGGCCTCTCGAGAACACAGGGAACATGAGTTAATGGGCGGCGGTAAGCCCTGGGAGTCGGCTGTCTGGCCCGCTGCGCTCCCAGCCATTTGCACTCTATTTTAACCCTTTAACCTCTGAAGTGCGCATGGGGGTAATTGGAAACGTCCCCCTGTGCTGACGTATTTGAGGTGTTTCCGTCACTAAAATATTCATTGTGCCATTAATAGCATTAATATTTATCCATATGCGCCTATTATGGGTTGATTATAAAGGTATTAACCTGAAACAACAATAAAACGAGTGAAAACAGCGTTTGGATGGTCAAAATCGGAGATATAGCCCGCGAGTTGTATAATGTATGGGTGAGGCAATCTGCTTTCCCGCCAATTTCCCCCAAGGCCACTGAGACACAGTCGATCGATACTCTCTCTCTCTCTTGCACTCGCTTGCTATCAGTGATGACCACACCCTCCAATCGGATTTCTAATGTTAGCACGAAAATATACCTCAGAATAAGGGAATAACAGGGAAAATAGGTGATAACTGAAGGAGAGGAGGAAAGTGGGGAAGGAGGGGAGGTAGAGGACTGAGATTTTGCATGGCCCAGGGGCCAAAAAAAATAAAAAAAATAAAAAAAAAAAAATATAAAAAAATATTTTTTTTTCGATGTCAAAAGTTGATTTTTATTTTCTCTGACTCTTAAGAGTCTTCCCGCAGTGCGCCGGGGGAACTCTTAAGAGTCTCCCCGCAGCTCCCGGGTTAAAAGCCTTAATAATGCTCCTAACTTGCTGCAAATTGGAACCGGACTTAAGTCCGACCCCGATCTTTAAGGGTTAAGCTCTTAAAATTGACAAATGAAAGCCAGAATAAATGTATTTAAATCACCGGTACTGAAAGGGTTAAGATACAATGGATACAATACCTATACTGTATGGTGAATACAAAAATAAAATTAAGCTAATTGAATTACCACAGCACAAGTTTCTTTAAAAATCCATTGTCTAATATAGTGGATTGTGTTCTTTTATTTCATAAATTTTATTTTAGTAAGCGTTGTTTCCACATAGCGATTTTAATTACTTATTTTGCCTTTATATTGTCTTTGTCCGAATTTTGGTTTGTTTAGTTTGCAAGTTTTACATTTTAATTAATCCCTACCTACTGTACAATGAACAGGGTATAGTGCCAACAAAACCAATATTATTAGGTTAGGGCTATAAACTGGCACAAGTTTAATTGTTTCTGATTAAGCTGGGACTGGTTGAGATTTACCAATTTAAATGGTCTACTGGTTAAGTTGTCCATAAACCCTCTACAATATAATATTACATTCTCCCCCAGATGATACTCACAGTACAATGTTGGCAGCAGTGATGGAGACGGGTGCAGTGTAGTTGACCAGGAAGGTGGAGGCAAAGCACAGGAAGGTTAGAGCCGCCAGAGTACTAAGACTGAAGGCACTCACAGCATTCACTCGAGACAGGAACGTGTGCATCTTGACTATCTAAGGAAGGAAGGAGACAGTCAGATTTGGAGCTAATGATAAAATCTGGTACCGTACGGAATAATAACTGAAATTCAATGATGGCAAATTTTTAGGATAAGAATGGTGGTATCAAGAGTTTGTTGATAGAAAAATATCTAACCTTTGGGATTCGCGTATTTGGCATTCGCTAATTTAATGATTCGCAGGTTTTTCAGTCAGAGCATCAAAAATAGTTAGGCTACCGGTACCAATGAAGACAAACAAAAATCATAGTTTGAAGTCGCATTATTCCTGCCAGGCCGCTTGCTTGTGTCTATTTCTGTGCTCTGATTTCGCGCTCAATTTTCGATATTATTTTTCATCATGGCCAAGAAACGCAAGTCTGACAACCCTCTCACCCTTCAATTTCTCCATAGGCAGTTGATCAAATGCTTTCATGGCACAAGCCTAAAGTAGGCTACTGCTTGTGTTCGTTCACAAACAAAATTATTGTTGACTAGGCAAGGCCTAAATACAATATTGTCGGCATTTTCAAATTAGTGATACAGTAGTACTGGTGCCAGTGGCGCTATGCCCAAAAACATACATTAACACCTTGAGTACCAGCGACGTGTGTTATATTATATTCTAGCTATATTTAGACGATATTATGCAGCTTGAGAACTTGGAAGGATCTGTGATAGTTAAAAGGGTTAGTTGAGATAGTTTGAAGCCTTATTATTGCTAGAGGTCCTTCCTAAGCTGAATAAAATTGTCTGATAGTTGTCAGAATATGAGGAAAAGGATGTCCCTGGGACTCAACGGGTTAACTGCTAGCAAAGGCTGGTTTGAGAATTTTAACCCTTAACCCGGCAAGCGCGATAGGCCTCACGGAAGGCTTCCTATAGGGAACGCGATAGGCCTCACGGAAGCAGGACCATAAAAAAAGCCTTCCATAAAAAAAAAGGGCCTATCAAAACAAAGGAATTTGTCTCTAGGTGAGATAATTCCCCTCCAGTACTCATCCATGTAAATCTCACCCACCCCCCTCCCCTACCTTATTCCCCCCTCCCTCCCCTCCTCAATTATCACCTATTTTTCCTCTTATTATCATCATTTATCGGTTATTTTTCTCTCCCGCGATAATGTAGCACAAGTGGGTTGCATAAAAGATCGTTATGCAACACCCAGACACCGGCACACACCGCCCGGGCGCGCTCTCCTCAGTTGACTCCCAGACAGCGAGAGGGGAAGGCTGCCTGTCTCTCTCTCTCGCCTGAGATTATGACCGGGTGGCCAATATCTTCGTTTTTCACCACCCAAATGCTTTTCCCACTTATTTTAGCACTCTTGAAGGTTCATATATACATCATATATGTAAAATAAAAGCATACCGAAAACAAATAATGGTTTATATTGTAAATATAACGAATTCTGTCAGAATCCAGGGCTAGAAATGCACAAATAACTACCCTAGCACCTACATCTATATCGCGCTTGTCAGGTTAAAGATCGGGGTCGGACTTAAGTCCGGTTCCAATTTGCAGCAAGTTAGGAGCATTATTAACCCTCTCCGACATATGACGCGATTTTGAGCCTATTAGGGATACTTTAAAGCCTTTGTTACCATCAGGGCTATTTAGAAACCTTTAGTTTAGTTACTTCAACCTCTGCAGTTGTTTTTGAGTTAGCTGTGGGCAGAAAACTAATTTTGGAGAGGTAATTATAGGAGTGAGAGAACTCTATTTCTTATTGCTAATCTGGCAACCTCTGCGTCATATGAGCGTGAAAGGGTTACAATCGAGTGCAAATGGCCGGGAGCGCAGCGGGCCAGACAGCCGACTCCCAGGGCTTACCGCCGCCCATTAACTCATGTTCCCTGTGTTCTCGAGAGGCCGGCAGTGTAGCCAGTAGTGAGCATAGCTGGGAAAAATATGCCGCTATACGCTAAACTCCCATGTTACTGGTATCACTGTATGAGAACCACGAGTGCTACGTAGCTCGTTCTGGTCTCATTTTGAAGCTTTTAGCGCCTATTTTTTTGCTAAATATTTTTTTTTCATGCAGATACTTGATTTATCATGCAGGAGGGCCTGAATATGCCCAAATAAGCCCAAAACCCCCCGCTAGACAAGGGTTAAGAAATGGTTTGCACTTATTAATGTCCATGTGACTGGCTTAAGTGCCTCAGCCGACCTTATTAACACTTGCACTGCGGGCATATTTCTGCCATATTACGGCTCATTCAGGCACTCCTGATTGATTAAGCAAGTGTCTGAATGAAATTAAATGTATTCAGCCAAAAACTAGAAGAAAATAGCTTCAAAATTACACCAGAATGATCTTCGTAGCATGCAGGCTTCATCTGCAGCACTACCATAGACATTCGCTAATACTGAGCAATTATCGCTAATGTCCCGCTACATTTGCCTTTGGCAGCGCTGTATGTCTAGCGAGGCTGTGAGAGACTGAGAGTATGGCTCATACTCCTCAATGCCTTGGCCGGCTGGCTGGAGAGAGGATGTAGGGACTGCCGGCTGCCGTGCTCCCGCTCACTCGATTCTACAGGCTTGAAGAGGCTTTAAAAGCTTGTAAATTGCTGTAAATTACCATTCTCCCGCAGAAAATGGGTTAAGCACCACAATCAACTTTTTTTATATTATCGGGACGGGAGATTGTCCTAGGAAAAAATTTGCGGATTATGCAAATTCGCTGGGGTTCGTGCCCCTAACTCCTGTGAATTTCAAGGGGTTACTGACTGTACAGTCAACCCCCTCCTTCACACTCGATTATCGTGCTCACTTCAAAACCAGCCAGCTTGCAGCCATAGCGCAATCAGAGCTGACAATGTCAATGACCCACCTATGTAGGCTACACCTATGTTGCATTCGCCATGCTGCTTGTGGCACCGAAGATGGCAACACCCCTCATAAGTACCATTGTTTGTTGTGATTTGGTGCAGCAAACTGTTCAAAGGGGCAGAACGTTCCCCTGTGAAGATGGGCTCATCTGGATGATCTGGCACTTTTAGCAGTTCGACACTGAGGGCTCTCTTTAAGTTGTCTAAAGAGATGCCCCTCATGTCTCTTACTCGTCGTGGAAGTTTGTTGAAGAGACATGGTCCTCTATGCTAGCCTATGTGACAACCAAGTCTCTTCTAACCAGCCCACAGCAACCAAATTTTTTATCAGGGGAATATTGGGTACTTATAACCGAAACTACCACTAATTATTTCTCAATATTGGTGCAATACAGAAGTGTGTTGATTTTCGGTGTGAGCATCCTAGGTTTGAATCCCCAGACTGCCACATGTGTTTGTTAATTTCATTAATCGAGTTTAGGAGTAAAGTTGGTTAGTGGAGAGAACATAATAATATAATAAGGATGTTGCAAAGATCATATTAAAATTTGTTTCAACCTCCGGAGATCCATTTTATGTGCACTATATAAAGCACTGTAAAAACAAAAATAAATCTCCCTATTGATGGCAGTGAAATTCTTATTAAGCCCTTTACTGTTAAAATAGATGCTGATTTCAATGATTCATGGAGGGTGAGGGGGCAAAGCCCCCCCCCCCCCCTCAACCCATCCTGTATCCAAAGGCAAAACAAATTGTATATTTACTGTACTCTGAATATGACTTTCAATCGAGTGTTTTAAGATCGTTGGATAATGGGAGAAATAAAGTTTTCCGGGGATTGTAACTAATTTCAAATACTGTATAATGATGAAAACTACCTAAAACCCATAAGAAAAACCATGGGAAAATTAGTGGTTTCGGTTATATTTTCCGATTATTGCATTCCCAGCCTCTCCTAGCCTATCACTGAACTTCATGACTATCGGGGTGTTTATACTTGGTACTAAACCTTTCATAATTTTCCATGTGTAGCCTATATTGTTAGGTACCGGTATCGTTCCCTTCTACGCCTGAATGAGCCCAAATATAGCGGAAACAGGCGGAAATATGCCCGCAGCGTTTTTTTTGCAACATCCTCATTCTAGGCTAGGCTATAGCCTAATAGCCTCCAAATATTGAGAAAAAATGAGTGGTAGCATCGGTAATAGGCCTAGGTATCGCAACATGCATACAAATATATGATAATTAAAGGGAATAGGCTCGCAGCCTTAGGCCTATTATACATAATTTATTAGGGACAATGTAGGTTTATGAAATACTTATACAGTAAACCCCCGATATTTCGGACTCTTTTTACTCGGAAACCCGCACTTCTCGGAATGGCATCGGCCTCTCGGAAATGTCCCTGTATATCTCGGAAATTTCCGAGTTGGACAGGATTTGAGTCCGGTTTACAATGTTCTCTCACTCGGTTTGTCCCTCAACTTTCTCTTCATAATTGCTGAGGGGCACAGGGCCCTGGGTGGGGCTTTGGTTTCCCGGGCGTTTCCGCACCCTCCTTAGCTCCCCGCCATGGAGTGGCTTCGGTCACCCAGGCTTTATTGTGGTCGGCGGGGAGGGTTCTGTGGGGGCACTCGGTTATGGCCTTGGAATTGCTCGGGGCCTTGGGGCTGTTCGGCCAGGCAGCTTGGGGAACAACAACAACTCGGTTTTAAGTGATTTTAGGATGAATTGAAGCCTGTGCCTTTTAATTATTGTGTTAATATTAATTACTATGTACTATACTGTCCCTGAAAACATAATAAGGGTCGTATTTGTCATTAATATGATGAATTTCACATGTAAAAAAAAAAAAAAAAAAAAAAAATCTCAATTTTCTCTGGTGACGCGGACTTTCCTCTTGTAATTCGGACTTTTCCCTCTCTTAAGTCGGTCATAAGTCGGACTTCGGACATTTCGGAAAATCGGGCTTCTCGGAAGTGGTCTCCCCCCAATTAGTCCGAGATAGCGAGGGTTTACTGTACTCATGTATAATCCACTGTGGGAGAATAATTTTGATCACATTTATAAAACCCGATATTAATAGAAAAAACTTCCATTCTAATCATTCTCAGAGCTCTTTCGGACATCCTCACTAGGCTCACTGTTTACAAACGCCTTCTTTATGCAGTATAATCGATATTTATCCCCCGCTGGCAACAAAGATGACGATTTCAATAATTCATGAGGGGGGGGGGGAGCAAAGCCCCCCCTCAACCCATAATGTATCCCACATTGGAATTATAACGAAGATCATGGAAACACTCATTTCTCAAAATCTGGAGGAAAAAACATGAAAAATAAGGGTGTGAGCCTATTCCCTATAATTACCAAATATATCAAATTAAGGTCAATATACAGGAGACGCAACAATATAGGTAGCAAATTTCTAATGGTAGTTTTGGGTTCCTATCATCATATGCTTCATTTGAATCATTTCTATATACTTTATATCCCCGGGAAAAAGAAAAAAAAATCTTGGGATTTTTCATTTTTTTTCGTGGGATTTTTTTTTTGGTCATTAACCTAACCAAAAAACCTAACCTAACCTAACCTAATAGCCCCCAAATACATTTAAGTTAGGTTAGGTTAGGTTAGTATAACTAAATAAGTTGGTCACCAATTATTTTGCAATATTTGAAAACAAATATGGATTTTATATGCTCTAACCATAATATGAAAATGTGTTTTAAGCCTCGGCAAAACCTAATAAAAATATATGGTACTAAAATGGAATTTTGTCGTAACATGATTGTCAATACCTTCCTATAGATGGCACCGATTCGTACACACGCCATTTTCACCTGTCTCCCGAGGTCTGTCCACCAGCTTTTTAGTCAACACTAACTCCACCTGCCCATCTCTGTCGAAACTACAGGTGTTCATTTCCACAGCTTTGCGCATCACGTCACGATATACTAGGTATCAGAAACAATATTCGTAGTTGCGGTAGTATTTACAGAGGTATCTGGACACTTCGAGCGAATTCATATTCGAGCGGAGGCGCATTTAGGTTAGGTTAGATTGTGCATCCACTTGATCAGGAATTCGCTCGCAGTGACTCGCATTCTTTACAGATACGGCCGAATACCGGTAGGCTACTAAATGGGCGGCGGCCCAACCGCCATGTTGTATCCCACGTAGGCCTACTAGGGACTACGGACACATTGTAGGCGTTGGGTGTGGATTAGGCTTGTATCCAATGTACTAAGTCTATGTTACTGGATATTTATGATTTAAATAAGTGCTATATTTTCGATAAATCTGGTTATATGGCTTTGCAATTAGGGAAATCATGAGCCGATTTCCGACATTTAGTTAGTCTTTTTCAATTCTCAAAATCCGATCCAAGTTTTGCCAAAAATTGGCTCGGGTTTTCCAAAATTATGCTTTTTGGGGTTTGCAATTTAGGGAAACATGAGCCAAAATTCTAAATTAGGTTACTGTAATTTGTTTACTCTTAAAACTCGCAAAATCCGAGCCAAGTTTTGCCAAAACTTGGCTCGGGTTTTCCAAAATTCGGGTTTTATGGCTTTGCAATTTCGGGAAACCTGAGCCAAATTTCTAAATGAGATTACTGTAATTTTGTTGTCTACAAACTCTGAAAATCCGAGCCAGCTTTGGCCAAAACTTGGCTCGGGTTTTCGAAATATTGGGTTTTAGGCCTTTGAAATACCTTGAAACCCGAGCCAAGTTTTGCTAAACTAAGTTTTAATCGCCGTTTTACGCATTTAACCCCTCATTTTCCCTGTACTTCATAGCCCTCCCCACTATCGGGCGGCGTGTCTTAAGATCGTTGTATAATGGGGAAAACGGTTTCGCCGAGGGTTGTAATTATTTCCAAACACTACCTTACCTTTAGATACCTTTAGATGTGTTCGCCGCTCTTCTAGCGGCACCAAGGAGCACGACGCCCCTCGTTATGGGTGGTGATTTGGTGCAGTAGACTGTTTGAAGCGACAGCTCGCTCCCTTGCGAGGATGGGCTCGTCTGGCACTTTTTGCAGTTCGACATCTAGGGCTCTCTTGAAGTTGTCTAACGAGATGTCCCTCATGTCTCTTACTCGCCGTGGGAGTTTGTTGAAGAGACGTGGGCCTCTGTGTGATAACCAGCCCTCTCGCAGAGAGCCCATAGCACCCCTGTTATTCATCCGGGGGATTTCGCATTCCCAGCCTCTCCTATCACTGAATTTCATGACTATCGGAGTATGTAGGTTTGGTACTAAACCCTCTGCGATTTTCCACGTGTATATTATTAGGTAACGTTCTCTTCTACGTTCCAGTGAGTACAGATTCAGTGCTCTTAAACGCTCCCAATAGTGTAATGTTTTATCGAACTTATATGCGAAGTGAAATTTCTTTGTACACTCTCTACGTCATTTATTTCACCTGCTTTGTATGGGGATGTTAATACGCTACAGTATTCAAGCCGCGGTAGCACTAGAGATTTTAAGAGCGTTATCATAGGCAATTCACCGCGTGTTTTAAAAGTACGCAGAATCCAACCCGTTAGACGTTTCGCAGCCGCCACTTTGACCTGGTTATGTACTTTGAAACCCTACTAGGCTATATATTGATGAAAACTAACAGGGAAAAATATAAAAATCCATGGGAAAATTGGTGACCATCTTATTTAGTTTTTCCGTTAGGTTTTTTGGTTAGGTTAGGCCCTAGGCCTAATGAAAAAAAAATAAAAAAAATTCCAAGAACAAAATAAAAAATCGACTCCCCAAGTTTTTTTTTTTTTTTTTCCCGGGGATCCAAAGTGGTACGATTTTAGTTACTGGACACCTATTTGACAGGTACCACCGAGGATTTAATACATTTTTTTTTTCGGTTTCCACGCATCCAACACCAAGCTACACCTTTTTCTGGTCCGGTAATAGTATTGAAAACGATATAATAACTTTTTAAATGTGGTTTTCGACGAGAATAAAACGGCGCGTTTGGGCCGAAAATCGTCGGCGGGGGGAGTCCGTCGTCGCTTCGGATCGTCGCAGTTTGTTTACCCAGGACGCTCGAGGTTACTACGGCCAGCTGTTTTACTTGCCCCCTGCTGGCCACATATATGACGATTAATATAATTCACGGGGGGGGTGAGGGGGGGCAGAGCCCCCCCTCAACCCTGTCCTGTATCCCACGGCCTATAACGCAAGTCTTTATCAAAAAATGGACCCAACAACTGGTTATATAAGCTTAGCCATTTGAAGTCGACCGCCAAGGCGGCGGGACCGGGAAGTCACTCCGAGCGTAAAGTAAACAAAGCGACGCTACTTCCACGAACGCAACCGAGTTGTCTTTATATTTAGTCTCATATTATCATTATTAAAGTGTCCCCATTGCTTTTTTAGTGTTTTGTACACCAGAAAAGGGTGCAGCTTGGTGTTGGATGCGTGGAAACCGAAAAATAATAGGCCTATGTATTAAATCGTTGGCGGTACCTGTCAAATAGGTGTCCAGTAACTAAAATCGTACCTAAAAAGTATATAGGCTAGCCTAGAAATGAAGCATAGCCTAGGCCCATCCCATGATGATAGGAACCCAAAACTACCATTAGAAATGTTCTACCTATAGCCTATTGTTGCGTCTCCTGTATAAGCCTATTAACCCAAAATAATCCCATTTGTGGTCGCCCAATAAAATTATAGACTAGACTAGGCTATTCAGCATTTCAGCTTAGCCTTGGCCTAGGCTATGCTATTTTAAGTTTTTAATTGGCTTAGGATAACCATGTGTGGTTAATAGGATAATAGGTTGGTACAGCTCAATGGAAATCTTCAATACATTTTCACTACCCTAAACGTCAGATATTTTCTAGGACACCGGTAGCCTAAACCTAGTGCAAACAGCAAACCCCAACTCTTATCATAGTTCTGACCAGCCACCTCATTCTCCTCTTATTTTGCTAAAACCACAATATCTACCATCTTCATACTAAACACATATATTCACACACATATACACATCAAAGTATACGAAGGTGAGGACATACTTATTTGTGGTTGCGCTTAAATTAATAAACTTCAAATTCCAGCTGTGTTGTTCTCAGCGTCCTAGCTACACGTCAGTCCTCAAAGGTAGATTGGGTCCGTCTTCTATGTGGGACTTATTTGTATAGGGTTAAATAATCGCTTTATGGATATAGGCTATATCCATGTTTTCCTCTTCAATTCTAATAATGAAAAAATTAGTGTAATTTTTGTGTGAACTAGTTGCATTTATATTGTAAATAGAGAAGAAATATAAGTCTAAGATGGTCTTCTTATTGTATATTTATTTTAGCATCCCGTTAAATATTAAAGAAAACTATGTGACTGTCGACATATTTTTATAGGTAACTAGTATAAAAACAAATAATCAGCGACACTATTTCCTATAGTGTTGGGGCTTGTACTGAAGGGTGAGTAAATAATAATCATAAAATGTTAATGCATCTGCTTTGCCTTCAGTCACATGTTTCCAAGTGATGGAGCTTGTAGCCTACTTAGTGAAGAAAGAATATATAGGCTACAATCAACACACATTAATCTCTCTCTCTCTCTCACACACACACACACACACACATTTTGCTAATCCCATTACGCCATCAGACAGTAGGCTACACTAGGACCATACGACTGAGAAAGTGTAGATAACAGAGGTGTTGTAGATAGAGGAAGCTGTTGGAATGGCTTTGGTATGTGTTTTATTAGTATGTAGGCTATACGTCGTCGAGGTGTCACCCGACTAGGTGCGAACATGATATAGGCCTACATGGTATACGGACGTAGCCTACTACCACACCCACTAAATGTCCGCCTTGGCTGGGATCGAACTCAGGTCAAGCAGATTCACACGTGAGCGTGCTCCTTAATTCACTCGACCGCCGCGACCAGTCTCTCTCTCTCTCTCAATTAATGTTTTGCAGACTGCTGTATGCTCTATTGTTTCGTACTTGATAGATCTCCGATTATAGTCCTTTCATTGTTATGGTGAGTAAATATATTGTGAACCCTTGACTATAGGCTATAGGCTGTTCATTCTAGGTTGGGCAGAAATCGTAACCTCTAACCTCTGTAACTAAAAAAGGACTAGCCTACAGTAATCGATGTTTTTTTTTTTTTTTTACCAAATAGGAAGACTTGGCCAGGGAATAGGTGTGGAAATTGACAGCTCATTTCTCTTCTAGCCCTTTTTGAGTTACAGAGCTAGGTTAGAGGTTACGATTTCTGCCCAACCTAGAATGAACTGACTATAGGCTATATAGCAACCTAGCTCTTGTACCTCGTGGATGGCTGGAGCAAACGGGCTGTAAGTTGATAATAATAATAATAATAATAATAATAATAATAATAATAATAATAAATTATTATTATTATTATTATTATTATAATAATAATAATAATAATAATAATAATAATAATAATATTAATATTTATTCAGTTAGCATTTTACAATGTTGGTACCACATAATATGTTACGAATAGGCCTATGACATCTGGCTACCAGCTTTGCATAATTCCAACTAAGGATAAGTTTCCACATTTATTAATTAATTTATTTGTTAACCCGGGAACTACGGGAAGACTTAAGAGTCAGAGAAAAAAAAATCAATTTTAAACATCGAAAAAAAAATATATATTTTTTTTATTGTTTTTTGCCCTTGGGCCATGCAAAATATCAGTCCTCTACCTCCCCTCCTTCCCCACTTTCCTCCCCTCCTTCAGTTATCACCTATTTTCCCTGTTATTCCCTTATTCTGAGGTATATTTTCGTGCTAACATTAGCGAGTTGCAAGCAGGGCATTGTCATCACTGTTAGCAAGCGAGTGCAAGAGAGAGAGAGAGAGTATCGATCGACAGTGTCTCAGTGGCCTTGGGGGAAATTGGCGGGAAAGGAGGTTGCCTCACCCATACATTATGTAACTCGCGGCCTGTATCGCCGATTTTGACCATCCAAACGCTGTTTTCACTCGTTTTATTGTTGTAACAGGTTAATACCTTTATAATCAACCTATAATAGGCGCATATGGATAAGTATTAATGCTATTTATGGTAAAATGAATATTTTAGTGATGGAAACAGCTCAAATACATCAGCACAGGCAGACGTTTCTAATTACCCACATGCGCAGTTCAGAGGTTAATGTTTTATTTGTTTAATAGGTTGAAGGGCCGGAGGAACCTTTTCACCCCGGAGCATAACCTATTTTACTGTCAGGCGAAACAGAGGCAAGGGGTGTGAGGAGATTGCCCAAACATCTCCACACAATATCGATAAACTAGGGCCAGCACTCATCCTCACCCAACGCTATAGCTAACCCAGGATAGATTAATTCCATGTTGAGACAGATGAAAAACAAAACACAGATTCACCGCAACGTACTTCATTATTACAGTATATAGCTATTTTATTTATCAATCTAGAATTCCTTAGACAATGATCTAAAACAACCACACCTTTCCTGACATTAGTTTACAGCCAACATAAAATCCCTCTAATCTTACCTGATATTATAGCTAAGTAACATATCATGTCACCGTATGGACCCAAGGTCCATGTATCAGGCTAATTAGTTGAATATGCGGGGCCTACTGGTTTAAGACGTTTACCCCCATCCAGGCGTCAATATTTTCCTGGTGAGCGGTAGCGAGCTCGCTATCGCTCGCCAGGAAGAAATCGACACCTGGATGTGGATAAGCGTCTTAAAACAGTTGGCTGAATGGGGCCGAATGGATAAAAGCCAGAGAAAGAGAGAAAAGGAAAGAAAGAGAAAAAAGCAGGTGACCCCCCCTTAATATAATAACTATAAATGTATGTACTTCTGTGTTGTCCTTACACCTCTGCATATTTGTGTGTGTGTCTGTGTGTGAATTCCTTCTCTGCCCAGCTCAATAGTTTATAAATTTCACTCCAACATCAAACACCACCCAATGAAATTAATGAACGCATGTGATCTCCCCGGGATTCGAACCTTTTATCCAGCAAACCCAGCAAAAAGCCTGGTATAACAGTAAACGTATTTCCTAAGCTGAATACAATCGTATAGTAGTTGCTAGATTACGATAAAAATACGTCATCGGTACTGAATGGGTTAAAGAAAGAGGGAGTGGGTATGGGGGGGGGGGGGGGGTAAAGGGTGGGGGGGGGGATATTGGGGGAGAGGAAGGAGGGAGGGGAAGGGGTGGGGAAGGGGAAAGAGTGATAGGAAGGGGGTATTGGGGGGTAAAGAGGTGGGGGTGATAGTTTGGACCAGAGGGACTTTGGAATGCATGTATGGGTGTGACATGTTGACTATGGTAGGCTAGTACTCTCCCACGGTACCCTTTTGATGCACAAAGAGCCTGAGTAAAATCGTCTAATGGTAGCCAGGAAGGTGAACATTATAGCGTCATTGTAGGGAAATAGTCTCTACCCTCTTAATTTCCACGGATAATTTTTAAGCTGTATAAAATCGTCTAACAATAGCCAGAACAAACTATCAAAATGTTTCATAATCCTCAAGGGGTTAAGGGGGGGGGGTCACCGTTTTTTTGTTTTATCTTTCCCTCCTTTTCTCTCTTTCCCTGGCTTGTATCCATTCGGCCCCATTCAGCCAACTGTGTTAAGACGTTTATCCCCATCCAGGTGTCGATTTCTTCCTGGCGAGCGATAGCGAGTCAGCATTGTATGGAGAAATCCGGCTTCGCCAGAGACATTTTTCTATCGATAAAGGTACATATTTAGCTTGCTGTCAAAACAAAAATATATATATGCTGGCTCGCTACCGCTCGCCAGGAAAATATTGACACCTGTATGGGGGTAAACGTCTTAACACAGTAGGCTGAATGGGGCCGAATGGATGCAAGCCAAAAAAAGAGGGAGAGAAAGATAGAAAAAGTGAGTTGGGCTCCCTTAACTGTAGCCTACGCATAAACAAGGTATGAAAAGGGTAACTAAAGTGTCCATAATACTACTCGCTTTAACCCTTTGAAGATTATGACGCATTTCGACAGTGTATTCTGGCTATCATTAGACGAATTTGTACAGCTTAGGAAGGATTTATTGGAATTTAAAAGGGTAAAGACTATCTCAATTAACCCCCTGACTTCCATATACCCTTCCTAATCATAATAAAATCACCTCTTAATAGCCAGGAAACAGAACCTAAATGCAATACTAGTATTTTGAAAAGGGTTACAGGTATATGAGCGGTTAAATAGGGTTTAAAGGTCCCCATACACTATCAATCACGAGTGCGCAAACTAGGTGTTTGTGCAGGCATAACCATCGTGTATGGGTTTGATGAAAGCTTGCATAATTGATTTAAACTGTGTATTAGATACAATTTAATATATATTGTCTCGTCAATCATATATTTGCGCACTCGTGATGATTGTGTAGTAGTAGGGGGTAGTAGTTTGGGTGAAGGGGGGGGGGGGGGGGATGAAGAGGGAATTACAGGTGTGGGAGGGGGGCAGGGGAGAGGGATACTAACCAATGAGAGGGCACCATACCAGCCCCTCTCAGCCAATCAGAGCGCCACCTTTGCCTCCGAGTTTGAGAAAGCTGACGGGGGAGGTTAGTCTTCAATTCATATATAGCTGCGTTTTCTGTTACCCCAAAGTTTGATAACCCACTCTCATTATAGTGGGGTGGCACAAAATGTACAAATTTTATGAGCCTGCCTTCAAAATGTATAGGCCTATATAATATATACAACAATTGCTTACTATTGTTGAACATGAATGTAAATATATATTACAAAATGACCACTACAAAGTAAAACAAAGAATATAATACAGATGAAACAGCGTAATATAATAAATATTATGAGGTATTTCAAGAACTGCAATGATCGACAACTAGACATATCGGCAATAACTTAGAATATAATATTATACAATTGAAGATTGTTTGTGACATCATATATGAGGTGGAATTATACAAAACATTTATCTTTGTAACATTAGAGTAATAAATAGTTGCTTAGGTTAATATTTCAATAATTCTGAGTATGAGCGGCGGAATATTGTAGGTGACGAACACTACCATGCAGCCGGTACAAGGGCTATCCCGAAACTCAGTCCACCTCCCAGCTATAGCAGACGAATACTGGCGTGCTTGGCATATATTTACCCTTATGGTAAAGCAGCCGCTATGCCAATCTACATTCGTGCCTAATCACGATTCTATGTCAATGTATTTAACTTGGCTTTATTGTATTGACTAAACTAACCAATAATAAGTAACCTAATCCAATAAAATCAAGTAAAATACATCAAAATATAATCATGATTACTGATTGTAAACACGAATGTGCGGCATCACGGCTGCGGCTATGTTCCGACATTTCTAAACAAAATAATGTTCATGTTAAGAATATTATTTGAGTCCTTATTTTGGGATTATTTTGATCTACTTGAATTTGTACAACATTGTGATGGGTATTCATATAATATAATTGCTTAATTTTGAGTATATGTATACAAAGTCTAATATAGGTTATCACCCTTACACTTAGTTACACTTAGTTGTATTCCGTCCGTTAGTGACACAGTTGAGCTCGGGCTCCACTGCGACCAGCTGGGGCTCCACTGCGACCATTCATACAATTATGACGCCTCTTTCGGATATTCTGAGGATATAGCTAGGTACATTTATAATTATCACATCCAAATCGATTATTTGTATATGGATATATACACAAAGTCTTAAAACTGTTATCAAGCTCCGAAAGTCTGAATCGGGTTGAGTTTCGACCCTATGTAGGAGCAGGGTTGAGTTGGTTTGATATTGGACACCCTTTTATGGCATTTGGGTGTGAAATACGACACCATTTCCAGTCTATCGGAGATAGTGATGGTAAAGGAAAATGCGGCTAACGTGTGCACGGGGTTAGTTCCGATTTCTCCACCAGACGGCGTGGGGCATCATTGGCCCGCTACTCCCAAGTAAATAAACACGTTGAACTCTATGCGATTGAATCGGTTTCTACTTTATATGCTCGTAATGCTGTGTCTAACGTGAACACTATGGAAATTGAGTTATCGCCATACATTCTTAGTGTTCTGAAGGGGGAGGGACGGAGGGTCCCTAGGGTAAAATAGAGGGAAATTACGACAAGGAAGACTTATTACTGCCTTGTGATAAAAGCAGGGTGTATGAAGAGTGAACAACACCGACTATATCTCCTTATATACTGGGCTAACTTAAATACTGTATTATCATTATTTACATGTCGATTTTATAATTTTACACCATAAGCCCCGACAGAGGATATACTTGAAAGAAAGAAAGAGGAGTTCTGGATGAATGTGGAGGCGTGCCTGGAGAAGTTTGACAAGAACGAAAGAATATTTCTGATTGGGGATATGAATGGTAAGGTGGGTGATAGGAAAGTTGAGGGAGTGGTGGGAGGGTGGGGGGTACCATCAGAGGTGAATGGGAATGGTAGTGCACTTGTGGACGTATGTGTGGGAAGGAGGCTGTGGATAGCCAACACCTTCTTCCGACACAGAATGATCCACAGGTACACATGGAAACGGATGTTGACGATGAAGGATAAGACAGTGGTGGAACGAAAGTCATTGATTGATTATGTATGTGTGAATGAACATATGAAGAAATCTGTGATGGATGCTAGGGTGTATAGGGGTATTGGAGGGGGTCTGTCTGATCATTATGTAGTGGTAACTAAGGTTAGGATACAAAAGAAGTGGGTGAGGAGAGCTGGAGGGAGGCGAGAGGAGGGTGGAATGGTGAGGAGGGTGGAGAGGTTGCAGGAGGAGGAAGTCAGGGAGGAGTACAGGAGAGCAGTGGAAAGACGACTAGGGGGGTTCGACCTGGAAGTTATGGAGGAAGTGGAGGAGATGATCAAGGTGTTTAAGGATGAGATCTGTGCAGCATGTGAGGAGGTGTGTGGAGTGAGGAGAAGAGGGAGGGGAGTGAAAGGTACAGCATGGTGGACAGAAGAGGTAAGAATAGCTGTGGAAGAAAAGAAGAAAGCATATAGAGAGTGGTTGGGTAGTAGAGGGAATGAAGATTTCGAGAGACAGAAACGAGCGAGGTACGTGGAGAGTAAGAGGGTGGTGAAGAGAGTAGTGAAGGAAAGTAAGAGAAGAGTAGATGAGGAATTTGGAAGGAATCTGAGTGTAAAATGGAGGGAGAGTAAGAAACTGTTCTGGAAAGAAGTCAAGAAAGTTAGGGAAGGTAGCAAGGGAAACAGTAAGGGTGTGAAAGATAAGAATGGGAGAATGCTAGCCGAGAAGCAAGAGAGAGTCGAAAGATGGAGGGAGTACTTCAATGAGTTGCTAAATGTAAGGAATGAAGAGCCAGCAAACATAGCTGGATATGGTATGGGAGGGAGAAGAAGAGAAGTAGTGGAGGAGGAGGTGGGGATCAGGAGGTCAGAAGTGTGGGAAGCCATGAAAAGAGTGAAGTTGGGGAAAGCACCAGGAACAGATGGAGTGTGTGGGGAAATGTTGAGGTATGGTGGTGAGATAGTGATAGAATGAGTATGGAAAATGTGCAAACTAGCATGGGAGAAGGGGAGTGCACCCGATGACTGGAAGACTGGCATAATAGTCCCCCTATATAAGGGCAAAGGGGAAAGAGGAGTGTGTGGTAACCACAGAGGAATATGTCTTCTAAGCGTAGTAGGGAAGGTATACAGTAGGGTAGTGATTGAGAGAGTGAGAGTTAGAACGGAGAAATGGATAGGCGACGAGCAAGGAGGTTTTTAGGAAGGGAAGAGGATGTGTAGATCAGATTTTTACCCTGAATTGTGTTGTGGAGAAATATCTGGAGAAGAAACAAAAGGTGTATGTTGCCTTTATGGACTTGGAGAAGGCCTATGACAGAGTGGATAGAGAAGGTTTGTGGAAAGTACTTAGAATATACGGAGTAGAGGGCAAGTTGCTGAAAGCAGTGAAGAGCATGTATGAGGGTGCAAAGGCGGCAGTACGTGTGGAGAGTGAGCAGAGCGAGTTCTTTGACCTGAATGTTGGTTTGAAATAGGGGTGTGTGATGTCCCCGTGGTTGTTTACTGTATATATGGATGGAGTCATGAAAGAAATACTATCAAGAGCAGTGGATGTTGGTGTATCGCTGAAAAGGGAGGGAATTGAGTGGAAGCTACCTATACTGCTGTTTGCGGATGATACAGTTCTGATGAGTGATAATGAATGGGAGTTGCAGGGTCTGGTAAATGAGTTTGGAACAGTGTGCGAAAAAAACGGAATTGAAGGTAAATGCGGGGAAGAGCAAGGTTATGGTCTTCGAAAGGGGTGAAGTCACAGAGTGTGAGGTGAAGCTGAACGGTCAGGCTATGGAGATCATCAACTCTTTTAAGTATCTGGGCAGTGTGTTGAGTAAAGATGGGACTATGGATGAAGAAGTGCGGGAGAGGGTACAACAGGGGAAGAGGGTTGTAGGAACGCTAAAAGCAGTAACAAGAAATAGGGTGGTCAGTATGGAAGTGAAGAAGTCCTTGCATGACAGTGTGGTAATCCCGACACTGACTTATGGAAGCGAAGCATGGACGTTGGTTGAGAGACTCAGACCAAGAGTGAGAGCAGTGGAAATGAATTACTTAAGGAGTGCGTGCGGAGTTACATGGAGGGATAGACAGACTAATGAGGAAGTAAGAAGGAGGTGTGGTGTGGAGGTAGATGTGCTGGAAAGTGTGAAAAGGAACAACTTGAGATGGTTCGGCCATATGGAACGTATGGAAAGCGAGAGAATGACTAAGAGGGTGTACGAGAGCGAGGTGGAGGGACAGAGAGGGAGAGGTAGACCGAATGAGAGGTGGAAGGATGGAGTGAGGAAGTACATGAACGAAGGCGGTGCTGGTTGGGGGGAGGGGCGTCGACTGACTGGGGACAGAGGTGCATGGGGGCGGTTCGTTTGTGGCCACCCCTTCGGGGATCACAGCGTCAGGCAATAGATAGATAGATAGATATATGTGATCCACTGGGATTCGAACCTGGGTTATCACACACAGATATTTAAACACTCTAACTATTACACCACCCGGACGGTTATTTGATCTGCATTCCTATATATTGGATCTGCATTTGTATGTGGTAACCCAGGTTCGAATCCCAGTGGATCACATACTTGCTTTCATTAATTTCTTTGGGAGGTATTTGGTGTCGAAGTGAAATAAATACAAATAGATTCTTCTGCTCTCTCTCTTGCAAATACACAGGAATTCCCTATGGGGAAATGTTTCGCGACCGCTCTGTTTATAGTATACAGTATATACCGTACTGTATATACGTACAGTATATAACTTCCAAGTTCTGGACTGAGTGATTGTCTATATAATTTTAGCAATGGTAGTGTTCCGCTAAGAAATTACCTGAACTGTGCCTTATATTATCTTGACCTTCTATGTACACTTAAGGAAAAAACAACCTTTACACTAACGCTCCAAGCATTCTGGAAGTGGGTCGAAATCTTGTGACAATACCTAACAGACGTACGTTTCACCCGATTCATTTCGTTCACACAAGGTTATACTGTATATTGGAGTGCCACATGTATTTGTTGATTTCTTTAATTGAGTTTAGATGTGAAGTTGGTTGGTGGAAAAAACATAATAATACAGGTCACCAGTGTAAAGTTTTTTTTTTTTCCTCGAGTGTAGCCTACTATACAATGAACTAAATATTCAGTGTTGTTGTACAAAGTTCTGTATTTTGATGATGATATATTGTAGTATAATTATTATCTTACCTATTATAAAGAAATTTAAAGACATTGATTACTGCATAGTATCAAATATCAACCCTCAAAAGGTAAAATTGCAAATATAAGTTTTAATTAAAATAACGTGGTAGTTTTACTTACCCCTTACTGAACATCAAGGTTTATAACTAGTATATTATAGTGTGACTATTGATTAGTGTCCAGCTTGTGAGGAGGGTTGCTGTGGATTTGTCTGGGAATAATTTGAGTCGGTTTGTAGTGCACCAGTCATATAGTGTGTTAAGATAGGGTTGAAGGAGATGTATTGCTGCGTCTGAGTCTTGGTGTGTACATACATACATACATACATACATACATAAAATTTTAAGACGGAGTGCTCCACATATACGTGCAGTTTCAGTCTCTTGTCCTAATGGCGGCGTTCCAGGCAACCCTGTTAAGGGCTGCTTCACTTGTCAAATTTTTGGATTTGAGATCGGCACGTATAGTCTGATCCCAAGCCTTCCTCGGTCCACCCCTTGGTGCAGCTCCCTCCACAATCACAGACCTGCATCTTTTCACCAATTTTGTTCATCCATTCTCTCCACATGTCCATACCATCCCATTTGAGTGTTATGTCATCTTCGTTGGAAGCTATAATTATGTGGGGTGTGGGTAGCTCATGCATGTATAGATTGAAGAGTGAGGGCGACAAGATGGATCCTTGCGGGACTCCGTTTGTGAAGTTTCTGATGTTAGATGACTGATCGGCAAATGATACATGTGCATATCCGCCTACTAGGTAGTTGGTCAGCCACCTTTTTGTATTGTTGTGCATGTTTGTGTTGTAGATTTTGTTTGTTAGGTTGTGGCGGGGGATGGCATCAAAGGCTTTACTAATGTTGAGTGTGGCAAGTAGTGATCTGTGTGGTGGTCTGGCAGAGTTGATACCGTCAAAAGCTCTTTGTGTAAGGTTTGTAAGAAGAGTTTGTAGAATGTAGTGGCCTGAAGCCATGTTGTGTTGGAGCTAGGGGTAGATCGTGCGAGGTCAGATGTAGTACGAGGCATTCTGAGACTTTGGAGGGGGTGCAAAGTTGTGTGATGGGGTGGAGTGAGGAGGGTAGCTTGGGGTCTTTGTTGCTGTTCCCCAGGCTGTCTGGCCGAGCAGCACCAAGGTCCTGAGCAAGGTCAAGGCCATAACCGAGCGCACCCACAGAACCCTCCCTGCTTACCACTAATAAAGCCCGGGTGACCGAAGCCACTCCAAGGCGGGGAGCTGAGGAGGGTGCGGAAATGCCCGGGAAACCAAAGCCCCACCCAAGGCCCTGTGTCCCTCAGCAATTATGAAGGTAAAGTTGAGGGGCAAAGGAAAAATGTGACGCTTTGGCTCCCAATCTGCCAATTTCTCGATTGGCAGTAGGGAGGTCAATCTACGGAAAAGACGCCATCACTTTGAGATCTAGAAAATATATAAGTAAAAGGAACAGTCAGAGTAAACTATGGGTATGGCAGAGAACGCTCAACTATCACTCTGATAGACCAACCCATGGGTCATGTATTTACATATTTGTAGTTTACAGGAATTGAGATGCGTGTGAATTTGTGTTTCGTCTGTGTGTATTCGTTCACTCCATCCATGGGTCCTATGACATCTACGACTAATAATTGCCATGGTTTGGAAGAAATTAATTTACCGAAAGGACCTGGTGTTCTGGTTTTGTCCTTGCCCAAAGCACAGGCACGACAAGCTACGGTAATGGATTTTGCTGTGACATAAGGCCTCCAGTATACCTCTTGAAAGGTTGCAAGAATTTTTTTCTAACCTAGATGGATTCCGTTATGGGAATGGAGAGACTGCATGATGTCTTGGGCAGTGCTAGAACTTATGACAATCTTGCCTTCTTTGGTGTATAAGGTGTCCCCTTTCCTGATGAGGTGATCGAAGATAATCTTTGGAATCCAGGCAGGTTTGTTCTTTTTCTGAAATTAATGTAGAAGATGTTGCGGAGTTTGGTCGGGTGGGTCTTGCTGTTGAATGGACCGTATAGCATCCGTGGGTGGTGTTTGCTGAATAGGTAGATGGGAGAGCGCATATGCATTTGTATGCAATTTTCCCGGGCGGTAGGCAATCTCAAAGTTGAACTCTTCAAGAGATTTTAGACACCTGCCGGAAAGGCGTTTTTCGTGTCGGATTTGCGGAGCCATTGTAGGGCTTGGTGATCCGTTATGATGGTGACTTTGACTCCAGCAAGGTATGCTTTGAAGTGCTGGAGTGCCCAAATTATTCCTAAGCATTCCCGTTTGGTGACTGGGTAGTTGATCTCTGCCGGGTTTAAGGTACGGCTGGCACAAGCAATGATGTGTTCGCGGCCTTCCCGGGTTTGGGCTAGCACTGCTCCTATTCCAAATTGTGAGACGTCGGTGTAAAGACGGAAGGGTTTGGTATAATCGGGAAAGGAGACAACTGGGGCTGCCACGAGTAGGCCTAGGTCTTTTAAGGTTTGAAAGGCTTGTAGTCTGTGGGTGGTCCAAAGGAATGGTTCTTCTTTTCTGGTGAGGTCGTGAAGGGGTTTTGCAATGGTAGCGAAGTTTTTCACGAACCTTCGATAGATAAGAAGCTAATCCCAAGAATGCTCGTACTCCTTTGACGTTGTTGGGAGGAGTGATGTTACTGATGGCCTGTAGCTTGGCTGGATCTGGAGAAATTCCGGCTTCAGAGACAACATGACCAAGGAATTTGACTTGTTTCTTTGCCATGGTGCATTTTGATGGTTTAAGTTTTAGTTTGGCATTTCTGATTCTTGGAAAACTTGCGCGAGTCGTTGTAGGTGTTTTGTCCAAGTTTTTCCAAAGACGATGATGTTGTCTAGATAGGCGAGGCAAGTTTCCCAGGTAAGTCCTTGAAGTACAGACTCCATTAATCTGTAAAAGGTGGCGGGGCCGTTACACAATCCGAATGGAAGAACTGTGAATTCGTATAGTCTGCCCTGGCTGGTGGAAAAAGCCGTTTTCTCTTGATGTTCTGGCACGACGGGGACTTGCCAATATCCTGCTTGCAAGTCGTGGGTGGTAAACCATTTGGCTCTTAGCAGTGTGAGGGAGTTGGGTGACATCCTTGATGGTAACGTCATTTAACTGTCATTTAACTGCCTAATTTGCATAGGACTGGTGGTGACGTGGTTGTAGAGGGAGGCCATGTGGGTGTCCTGAAGGTTAGAATAGCTTCCCCTATCGGCCGCGTTTTCTATGGTGCCTTCTCCATTCTGGTTTTCTTTGTCTTTTGTCCTGTTGCTATTGCTTGTCTTTATCCTGGTTGGTTGGTCTTGCAGGTTGGTTGTTAGTGTCAATTAATTGGTGGTTTCTTCCAATTTCTTCTCCTCTGGCATCTCACCCATATATGCCAATGTTAACACCTGTCATGTCTAGTTTAACATTTGTCGAATTTTTCCTGGTAAACGATTGCAAGCCTGCAATTTAGGAGGAACCGGCCTTTGGCCGGGAAATTTTTCTGCCAAAAAATTTACACATTTGTCTAGAAGGGGTCTTGGGGGGACATTTTTAAAGGCTTGATTGAGGTCTAGGGAGCAAACTAAAAATCTCCCCTTAAAATGGAGTAGCCTACTACACAAGAAAATATAATATTAATAAAATCCTACTAATTTTCCTTCCATATATAAAATCATGAAGTGTACATTAAATATTATCTGACTGGCGGATATTTCACTTCATATGTTTTATGGAGGGGGTGATATCGATGCCAATGTTTCGATTTAAAAAGTAAATATCCCTGCATCACAAGTCCTATATGCAGCTATCAACACCTTACAAATACATAATATAAAATAGACTATGTGCTGTGAACGTCCTAAGCTTGAAGGTAATGCGGAAGTTGATTAATTAACTATAATAAAATTCGAACAGGACTCGTGGATCGGGGGGGGGGGGGGGGAGGACCAGCTTGAATGTGACGTCATTATTCAGTGCTGACATTCGACTGGTAGCAAGAGGACGTGCCTGCGTTGGCTCTTCGTATGTTGCCGTATTTAAGGTGTGTATGGGGATTTTTCGTGTGTATATGACATGTGTATTGATATTCTCGTAATGTTCAGGTGGCCATACATGTAATTCATAAGGGTAATATAAGAAATTTGTGAACTTATGACTGTTTGAGCCGGTTCGCGTATGCTGTCTCGTCTGCATATATTCTAACAACTAGTAATTACGCTAAAATCGTTGACCTCCTAGACATTTAGATAATAACAAACTATTTGGTGTGCGTGCATTGCGTTGGTGAGGTGTGTGAATATAGAGGGGGTCATTAACTCTTGATTTAAGGTGCAAACTAGCAAACGAGGTGACATCGCTGCTGGCTACACCCCCCCCCCCCTCTCATCTCGCCCTCCCCCTTTCTTGCCAATTCTCAACCCCCCACCTCCCTCCCTCAATCCTCTCCTTTCCTTTCCTCCTCTTATTTCGTTTCCTCCTTCTCGTTTCCTCCTCCTCTCATTTCTCTTCTCTTCCCCCTCCTATCCTTCACTTCCCCCTCTCCTATCCTTCACTTCATTCTCTTTTCTGACCCCCCCCCCCCCCCCCCCCCCCTTCCCCCCCCTTCCTCCCCCTCTCTCCCAGCCGTCACCCACTCTACCGCCCCCACCCCCCCCCTCGGTCAATATAATACAATATTAGCAATTAATGGTAGTTTTGGGTTCCTATCATCTATTGCTTTCATTTCTATACTTTTTTCTTTTTTTCCCTCTGATTTTTTTTATTCTTGGGATTTTTTGTTTTGGGGTCCTAACATAACCCCTAACCTAACCCCCCCCCTCCTTTTAGTTTTAGTTTTTTTCTGTTAATAAAAAAAAAAAAAAAAAAAAAAACAAGTGAACAAAAAAAAAAACCCCTTTTTTTTTTTTCCCCCGGGGATAAAGGATTAGACTCCTCTTTTGATAAACTCAAAACTACCGCTCTGTTTGCTCTCCTATATTGTAGCGCATCTCTTTATTGACCCCATTTGTCCTCTCTCCACACACGTCTCTCGTTTCTTTTTTGTATCTTCAATTATACAGTATCTCTTTTTCCTAATCGTTTTTATTGGCTTTTGTCTTCTTTTTTCTTCTACGTTGTGATGCTGCCTTAAACACGTGATCTCTCCTGCCGCCTAAAACCACACCCCCACCACCCCCCCCTTGTCTTTCTCCACACTCTTAAGGCGGAGGTACTCGCTTTTTCTGGAGCCCCTTCGCCCTCATGTTGAGCATATTAGGTTTGAGATTTTAAGACGTTCGTTCCGTTAGCTTGGTTATTTTGAGACCTTTCGCCCCATTTCTTTGTCAATATCTAGACCTTTCGTGCCATTTAGGTGTCGATTAATTCCTGGCGAGCGATTTTTTTTTTTTTTTTATAAAGCTTGATAATGCCGAATAATAATGCCGAAATAAAGGCCATATAAGAATAGAAGGGCAAATTACTATAAATATACCCAATTATTTTATATGTATGTACAGTATATACTCAGGCCCAATCCCCACTTCTCCTATTTTTTATATAACTGTCTTCGTAGCGCAATGGATATATGCACTGAATTTCGGTGTGAGCATCCTAGGTTCGAATCCCTGGACTGCCACATGTAGTTGTTGATTTCATTAATTGAGTTTAGGAGTAAATTCGGTTGGTGGAGGTAACATAATAATATATATATATCCTACCTATTTCTATATTTCAATTCACTCCGGCCTTTAGTTTTTTTTCATTTTGTATGAAATATGGGGCTAAATATATAAACTTAGTCTTAACATGATGCAGAGACGTATTCGTACGAGGGAGAAGGGAGCCAGAAAAATCAATCATCTTCCCCTTAACCCCCCCCCCCCCAACACCCCACACAGCGCGCAGGTCTACCACGCAGTCCTAGCAACCAACCCAACATGTCTCTAGCAACCCACACGTTCCTAGCAACCCTCACATGTCCCTAGCAACCGAAATATATCCTTAGCAACCATCCCACACGTCCATAGCAACCCTCACATGGCCCTAGCAACACACTCCTCCCCTTTTCTGCTTCTCCCCTACACCACACACAACGCGCAGGTCTTCCATGCAATCCTAGCAACCAACCAATATGTCTCTAGCAACCCACACATCCATAGCAACCCTCGCATGATCCTAGCAACACTTTATATATATGTTAGCTTGTTCGGCGCCATATCTATCAATCAATTCCGTCCTCCCTCCACACTGCATTCACGCTCTTCCTCCCTCCTACCCCAATGCATTCACCCTCTCCCTCCCTCCCCACTGCATTCCCCCCCCTTCCTCCTCCCCCCACTACATTCACCCCCTTGCTCCCTCCCTCCCCGCTGCATGCACCCCTCCCCACTCCTCCCATCCCCGCTTCATGCACCCCTCTCCCCCCCTCCACACACACACACACACACACACACACACTACATCCATCTCCCACCCTCCCTCCCTCAATACTTAATTGAAAATATGAAGTTTCTATGTTTCAGTATTATATTCCACGAAATGTTGAAATAGCAATGGTAGTATTGCATTAATGTGCTAGTACTCCTCATTGCTCTTACAACTAATTATTATGTTCTCTCCACTAACCAACTTTACTCCTAAACTCGATTAATGAAATTAACAAACATATGTGGCAGTCCGGGGATTAGAACCCAGGACGCTCACACCGAAAATCAACACACTTATGCATTGCACCACGAAGACATATTGATTGGCTAAGAATACGACACATGTTTCTTAAATGTATATTTTATTATAAATCTTACTTAATTACTAATTATTATTTATTCTTCCTTCCAGATTGTGTGGGTTATGGTAGCCTACTTATCGGTTAACTGCCAACGCTACCACCAACACGAATACCACCACTACTACTACCACCGAATCTACTGTTGCCACCACTGAATCTACAATTGCCACCACTGAATCTACTATTACCACCACTGAATCTACTATTACCACGGTCACCACCACCATGGCCACCACTATTTCCACCACCACAACAACCACCACTACTACTACCACCACGACTGTTTTGGTTTTCTATGAAAGGGAGACAGAAGGCAGAACTGCCTGTAGCGAGTGCCTCCCCCAAAGTTCGAAGAGTGACAGGGCCAAAATCAAGGGACGTTTGAGCCAAAATGCCTGGACACACGGAGTTTGAAGCAATTTTAGTCATAGGAAGAGGGCAAGACTGATTCTGGGAGAGAGTTCCAGAGCTCAACTGTTGAATAGAAGAAAGCCTGAGAATAACGTTTCACTCTTGGGTTGGAGAGTTGCAGAGTAGGGGTGTGATTGTGTTGCAAGACTACCATCACTCCTACCACAGCTACCATCAGAACATCTTTACCGCAGCTACCACCACCACCATCACTCCTACCACAGCTACCATCAGAACATCTCCACCACTACTGCTACTACCATCTCTACCAGCAGAGCATTTGTACCATCCCTACCGCCACCACTACCATCAGTATCATCTCTACCACCACCAGTAGTACCAGAACATCACCACTACCACCACCACTGCCATCCCTACCACAACTACCAGCAGAACATCTGTACCATCACTACTACCACAACTACCACTCGCCTACCACAGCTACCACCAATATCATCTTTACCACCACCACTACTACCATCAGAACATCACCACCACCACAACTACCAGCAGAACATCTCCGCTATTCTTACCACCACAACCATCTCTACCACAACTACCAGCAGAACATCTCCGCTATTCCTACCACCACAACCATCTCTACCACAACTACCAGCACTACCAGCAGAACATCTCCGCTATTCCTACCACCACAACCATCTCTACCACAACTACCAGCAGAACATCTCCACCATCTCTACCACAACTATTAGCAGAACATCACCACTATTCCTACCACTACCATCACAACATCTAACCCAAGGTGAGTCGCTGATCCCTTGATATTCTGCTAACAAATCTTCAAATACAGCCTTATAATTTTGCAAGTGTTCTTCTGAAACGGAGTGTATAAGTAGACAAATGTGAAAGAAAAACATATAATTTCAGCTCTGTTAATTTCAAAAATGATAAAACTTGAAAGTGCGTGAATGTTCAGTACTTGGATACTATATTCTTCTTTCATATTTGAACCCCTTGAAGCTCTGACGCGTTTTAGCAGTTTATTTTGGCTATCATTAGACGATGTTATGCAGCTTAGGAAGTATCTGTGGGTATTAAAAGGGTAAATACTATCTCAATCAACCCTTTAACTTTCATATACCGTTACTAATCTGAATAAAATCGTCTAATAGTAGCCAGAAACAGAACAGAAACGCGTATTGGAGCTTGAAAGGGTTAAAATGATAATCTGAAACAGAATGCATAAATAAGTAGCACACTGCGTCAATACAAAATATCGTCACCAATTACTTAGTATCAAATCGGCTAGGTTAATGACACGATAATTCATTCATATCATATCTTACTGTCTTCGTGGTGCGATGCATAAGTGTTGATTTTCGGTGGTGAGCGTCCTGGGTTACGAATCCCGCGGACTGTCACATGTGTTTTGTTAATTATCATATACTCGAGTTTAGGAGTAAAGTTGGTTAGTGGAGAGCAACACTGTAAGACACTTTAGTACACAAAAAAAAATAAAAAAAAAAAAAAAAAAAATATTACCCGAGCAAACCATTTGGCTTTACATAATTAAACTACCAGTTAAAACTTGCAGCCGTGTGTACGTATAAACTACCAGTTAAAGCTTTCCAGCCGTGTTACTTATAAACACATACCCAGTTAAAGCTTCAGCCGTGTTTACGTATAAACTAACACAGTTAACGCTTCAAGCCGTGTGTACGTTATAAACTACCAGTTAAAGCTTCAGCCGTGTTACTTATATTAAACTACCTGTTAAAGCCTTCAGGCCCGTGTTGTACTTATAAACTACCAGTTAAAGCTTCAGCCGTGTTTACTTATAACTACAGTAAAGCTTCAGCCGTTTACTTATAAAACTACCAGTTAAAACTTCAGCCGTGTTTACTTATAAACTACCAGTTTTAAAGCTTCAGAGCCGTGTTACTTATAAACTAACCAGTTCATAAAGCTTCAGCCGTGTTAACTTATAACTACCAGTTTAAAGCCTTCAGCTGTGTTTACTTATAAACTACCAGTTAAAGCTTCAGCCCGGGTTACTTATAAACTACCAGGTTAAATTCCGCGTGTGTTTACTTATAAACTACCAGTTAAAGCTTCAGACCTGTGTTAGCTTATAAACTACCAGTTAAAGCTTCAGCCGTGTTAAATTATAAACTACCAGTTAAAGCTTCAGCCGGTGTTACCTTATAA
This sequence comes from Paralithodes platypus, assembly GCA_032716605.1. Taxonomy (NCBI): domain Eukaryota; kingdom Metazoa; phylum Arthropoda; class Malacostraca; order Decapoda; family Lithodidae; genus Paralithodes; species Paralithodes platypus. The sequence continues at coordinate 15,955,977 of CM064528.1, read as the reverse complement.
ACTAACCACCAGTTAAAGCTTCAGCTGTGTTTTTTTTACTTATAAACATTACCAGTTAAAGCTTCAGTCGTGTTACTTATAAACTACCAGTTAAAGCTTCAGCCGTGTTTACTTATAAAACTGTAACTATTATAATTAACTTTTCAAATATTTGTGACGAACGAAAAATGGCGATTTTGCGAGTTAATTGGATTAGTAGGCGAAAAACCCGCTATTGTTAAGTGATATAATTTTAATTGTTAGGGTTAATAGGGGGGTGAACCTGCTTTTTAACCCTTTCACGCATTATGACGCAGAGGTTGCTAGATTAGCAATAAGAAATAGAATTAGCTCACTCTTATAATTTCCTCTCCAAAATTAGTTTGGTTTTCTGCCCACAGCTAACTCAAAGTTTGAAGACAACCTAGGTTTTTCTCCAAAGGTGACCTGCATTTTAAAGTTTATCTCCTTTTCTCTCTTTATTCTGGCTTGTATCCATTCGG
>CM064528.1:15872407-15955395 GCA_032716605.1 Paralithodes platypus | reverse complement strand
GAGGTTCTTGTAATTTTCCTTTTGTGATTTTCCTTTTGTGACGTGCTCTGTTATATTATATTGTATTGAAAGCACCCTTGTCTTGTTGTCTTGAAAGCACCCTTGGGATGCTCCGATCACTGAACTATAAATAGTAGCGTATCGGAACATCCAAAGGTGCGTTTTCAAGCTCAAGACTAATACGTCCAAAGGTGCGTTTTCAAGCTCAAGACTGAATGCGCTTGCAGAAAATGCGGTGCAAGCCAGTAGCGCATCGGAGCGTCCCAAGGATGCGTTCAAGAGCAAAACAAACTCTCTAGCAGACGATGTGGAAGAAGAAGAAGGTGTTTACGATTATATCAGTAGCTTCCTTTGACCATTAATCTGAATGTTTTGAAGTAGATAATAGGCTACAATGACAATGGTAAACTTTTAAAGTTAATTCATGACATATGATATGTGTGTGCTCCATTATGTGTCATTTGAGTGGCCTAATGCCTCAAAAAGGGGACTTTGGGACTTCTTGAAAGGTGCGTTTTCAAGCTCAAGACTGAATGCGCTTGCAGAAAATGCGGTGCAAGCCAGTAGCGCATCGGAGCGTCCCAAGGATGCATTCAAGAGCAAAACAAACTCTCTAGCAGACGATGTGGAAGAAGAAGAAGACGAAGGTGTTTACGATTATATCAGTAGCTTCCTTTGACCATTAATCTGAATGTTTTGAAGTAGATAATAGGCTACAATGACAATGGTAAACTTTTAAAGTGAATTCATGAACATATGATATGTGTGTGCTCCATTATGTGTCATTTGAGTGGCCTAATGCCTCAAAAAGGGGACTTTGGGACTTCTTGAAATTCGGACCATCGGGTGAATTCGGATTTGGCCTCAAATTGAAAAATTCGGACTATTGGGAGATTCGAATCATCGGTCGTCGGATTAACGGACTTTTACTGTACCTAACTTTTTTTTTTTGCTCCCATACTCACTTCCTTGCCATTTGGAAAAACAATAACCCAGCACAAGCTGCAGGTTATTAGTCTTACGATGACAATGTTTAATTAAGGTATAACTGCTCAATGGTAGATATAGCTTTGGTGCCTCTAGAAGCTAAACATTTACTATTTTGTCCTTCCAAATACCAACCTGAATAGGCTACATTCAAAGTTTACAGTACCGGTACTTTTTCAAAAGTAGGCTAACTCACATGAGATATTTTCCTAGTAATCCTGGTCTGGCAACTTTAGAACAATACTTTTAAAAGTGTTCTATCACTATTTTGTACTATTGTTAATGTCTTGTCATGTTGCAAATTTGATTTTAAATAATATTTTGACATTTAACATGTAGTTTCTTTATTCATGCAGAGTTTAGTAAAATTTGCCAGAACGTCCCGGACTTCCCAAACTTGACTACTTCCTTTAACGTGACGATAGTGCGTTGTTATATATGCGATTAGTTTGCTTGGGAAACAGATTAACTTGCTCATGTAGTAATGTACACCCTATGTGGTGGATTGTGTTCTTTTATTTAATAATTTTCATTTTAGTAAGCGTTGTTTCCACATAGCGATTTTGATAATTTAATTTGACTTTATATTGTCCTTGTCCCAATTTTGGTTTGTTTAGTTTGCAAGTTTTACATTTTAACTTAAAATAAACTAAGAAGGCATTTATGCTATGGCCTTGCCTCCAACTAGGAAGCCGCCATGGCTTCATACTTGGAGGCAAGGCGTCGGAGATTGATTGAAAATATACTAACTAGTTTCTGAGAAAATAAAAACTAGTCCTAAAAAGCCAACAAAAATTGCTTTCACGAAAATCCACTTTCAGTACCCACCGCTTCACAATTTAGACATTTGAGCTCTCTGGTGACGACGGCCTGGAATATCTCGTGGACCCAGGTGTTGTCTTGTTGTTGTAGGTTGTGGTGATGGTGATGACTTCCCCCTCCTCCACCACCGGGGCCACCACTGTCTGGCCCTGTGGTCTCACTGTCACCGCCCTGCGTTCGGTTACGGCCCGACAGCTGTTTCTCTGCAAGTACAATTCCTACTTTACTATAAAAAACACCTGTACTGGTATAGGCACACACTAGCTTAGTAAATCTGTAATCATTACAACAAATATTATCTTACCATAAAACCGGGTCACTTCGGACAATTTATAACGTTTTTAGAGTATAAATTAGTATAGACTTGCATAATTAAAGCCCTGTTGGTGGCAATGTCTGGCCGGGGTAAGTGGCTATTGAGTTTGTATGATAAAAAAAAATATAGCAGGATAGGCCAATTTTCTTCGCCGTGAGTTGAGGGTTAAATACAGATACAGTATATATAAAAAAACTATACAAAATAGTATTTTCCCAACCATTTATACGATATTTCAATATTGAGCATTTGTATAATATCGCAAGTGGATAGGCCTACTATCAGGCCATTATAACCCTCAATCACTTACAAACTTTTTCTAACAAAAAAATTTATGATTAATCCTTTGTATATACGGTACCCAAAATATAACAACATAAGGGCCTGCCGCCTTCATCTATCTATCTATCTATCTATTGCCTGACGTCGTGATCCCTGAAGGGATGGCCACGAACGAACTGCCCCCATGCACCTCTGTCCCCAGTCAGTCGATGCCCCTCCTCCCAACCAGCACCGCCTTGACTCATATACTTCTTCGCTCCATCCTTCCACCTCTCTCTCGGTTTACTTCTCCCTCTCTGTCATTCCACCTCGCTCTCGTACACCCTCTTAGTCATTCTCTCGCTTCCCATACGTTCCATATGGCCGAACCATCTCAAGGTGTTCCTTTACACACTTTCCAGCACGTCTACATCCACACCACATCCCTCTCTTACTTCCTCATTCGTCTGTCTATCCCTCCATGTAACTCCACACGCACTTTTCAAGTAACTCATTTCCACCCCTCTCACTCTTGGTCTGAGTCACTCCACCAACGCCCATGCTTCGCTTCCGTAAGTCAATGTCGGGATTACCACACTGTCATGCAAGGACTTCTTTACTTCCATGCTGACCACCCTATTTCTTGTTACAGAATAGGATGCGGCTGAGGAAAGTTTAGAGAACTTTTGCCACTACTCATGATGATAAGACCACGCTTCCTGCGTTCGAAGTGCAATTACATATGCTTCAGAAACGTAGCCTTTGAAAGCGGATGATATCAACAGAATGGAACGCAGTGAGATGGATGTGTGGTGCCAAACTGCAAGATAAGATATCAAGTGAAGAGCTAAGGAGAAGGTTAGGTATCAAGAGTATCAGTGATGAGATGCGTACTAGCAGGCTTGGATGGTTTGGACATGTGGAGAGGATGGATGAACTAAGCTAGGTGAAAAGATGCTAAGTCCATGAATGTGGAGGGAGCTGCACCAAGGGGCGGACCAAGAAAGACGTGGGATCAGACCTTGCGGTTTGATCTTAAGTCAAAGAACCTGACAAGTGAAGCAGCTCTTAAGAGGATTGCCTGGAACGCCGCCATTAGGACGAGAGACCGGAACCGGACTTCGTGTAGAGCACTCGGTCTTTAAATTTGTGTATGTATGAATGTACATTCCCATAATCTTTGCTGATCACATTCCATCAACAAGGTCTTAAGTGACTCGGTTTTATGGTACTTTAAATACTGATGCAATATCCTCAAACAATTACAAACAAATATAGATATAATTTTAAATACTGATGCTATCTCAAGAAGGCAGAAACAAATTTATTAGACAAGGAGCCACTATTCTTATTTTTCAGATGATACATTAATAAAAGTCTCACCCATAATGGTTTCATTAATGCTGTCGATGAGCTGAACGAAGAACTCATGTGCATCCTGTTGCATATAGTTGTCAAATTTAACTGAAAATAAAAATACACCATACATTAACCATATGTAAACTATAAATGGTAGCATTATATTTGTCTTGTATAGTTGTATCTCACTTCAAAATACTGTAATTGTAGGTTCTTGGAGTTAAATTTTCACGATCGACCTACCAATTCATAATTATTTTTTGTTCTCATAAAAATCTGTAATTTTTATTGTTTTAATAAGTTATAAAGTCAAATTAGATGCGAATGTAACTGCAAGCGTGCGACTATGTAAACAAAGCGGAGGGTCGCCCGCTAACACAGCCCTTATCAAAAATAATCTGTATTCCCTCTCATAGTAATTGAATACCGGTACTGTGTGGGGAGGGGAGGTGTGGTGGAGTGGTCATGCCACTGGATTGGTAATCCAATGGACCCGGGTTCAAATCCCGATATGTCAATGGGAAGATATTATTGGGATTGAATTTGTGCTGTACCTAGTATCAGTGCATTACCACAAAGCCCACCGAAATGCCAAAAAAAATACCCTCGTTGTTCCCTGATTAAATAACACTGTATGAATATTCCCATATTCAAAATATGTTACAGGGGGACAATGCCTAGTGAGTTCACTGCTCAATAGGTGGCGTTCTGAGAGTGAGGGTCTGAGTCTGGAGGGTGAGACGGTGAAGCACTTGAGCGAAGCAACCGGCCGCTTCAGAGATGGAGCTACTTCGAGCCATGATGGATGCTTCGCATGTCTCACTCCCCAGACTGGAACAAGACCTCACGGGCTTCACCGTGTTGGGCGGTGGAATGTACAGGCTCTCAGCCTATGCCCGAGAGGGAGTAGTTGGAATATAGAAAAAAAAAAAAAAAAAAAAAAAAAAAAAATGTACTCACCATTTTCTTTCCGAAACCTGGCGATGAACTTCTTGGGTGCGATACTTCCCACTTTCTTTTTTTGTGTGGCGATGTTATAGAAGAGGTCCGCCAGGCATGCCAGTAAGGTCTCCTTGGTACGCTTATTCTTGGCCTTGTACTCCAGTATCTTTTCGCGGAACGGCTTGCAGAAGTACAGTGCTTGAAGGACCGAGTTAATGTAGCAGGTGTTCCCAAACTATTTTGAGAAATGTAATTATTAATGAATAAAAAAACAATACTGTAGGCCTAAGGATTATATAGTTCATATAATATAAACTACAAATAGGTGAATACATTGCATTATACATGAGTACAGTATAAGGATTCCATAGACCTCCATTATTCCTAGTAACATTTATAATAAGGCGATGAGCCTTTTCTAAATAATTATCAAACAATGCAATATAACTAATCTTCATTCATATTAGGCAATAATTTATTTATTAGTGGCCCCTCCATCATTGACGAACATGCCTATTACATAAGGCATCCTCTTCAAACACTAATCCGCCGTAGTTTGAATCTACCGCGCAGAGCATTTAAAAAACTGAGGAGCCTTCATCATGAGCGCACGCGACCTCATTCATGGCTTCAGTCATTATGAATTGGGTTCTCACTACGAAAAAACTTCGTAAAAAATAAAAACAAAAAGAAAATAAGAATAACTATCCAATAAGCTTTCCATCATATCGTGGATGTACTTGTGTGGATTTCTGACCAGACGCTGAATCAGGCGTCATTCCTCCTTTTTTGCTCTGCGCTCAGCCTGCCCGGACGTACCTTTCAGGCTCCGCTGGTTCCGCATCGTTGCGTCCCTAGTGAGTTTTTCTCATTTGTTTACTCTAGGATGTATCGAGTAAGGTTAGGATAGGCGTAGCAGGAGTGTCCTGGGCTGGTTGCCCGCAGTGCAGTGTATTTTGGGTCGTGTGTATGGGGCATCTATTTCGGATGTACCCTCGTGGTCCTGTTGTGGACACGTGAACTTTTCACAGTTGTGTTAGTTGGTGATGCAGGCGGCTTTCATTACGCGTTAATTATTGCTGCCTTTTATCCTTCTGATGAGGTAAACTGTGTGTTTGCTGACGTTCCCAGCGTATTTTTCTTCACTTAGTGAAGTTTTTTTCTGGGTCCGTGTCAGGCTTCCCGGGGTGGGAAGTTATCGCTACGGTGGTGTGTTGGCGGTGGTTCCTGTTGTGATATTCCAGTGTGTGTTTATATTTCAACTATTTTCATGCCGTCTACCTAGGCCTAGCCAGCCGCTCGTAGCTTTGCCACATGTCTAGTGTTATTATTTATTTTATAAATATGCCCTACTGTGTCATGTGTATCCGGGTTTTAGTTGTGTATTGGCTAATTCCTCGGACTATAATTGTTTCCTGGTTTAGTTGTGTATTGGCTAATTCCACGGATTATGTTGTGACCTTGGTTAGTCGTGCGTGTCTCTCCTCGTGTCGTATTGTTCAGATGGTGTCTGTTCAGGGTGGGGTTTGCCTTCCGGCGGGTTTTTTCTCGGTTTCACCATGAAAAATCCTGACCGATGAGCAGTGTTGGGCCACACGTGGTTTTTAACTCTGGCTGGTTCCCCGGCGTGGGGAGGTGTCTGTGGCTCTCCAGGACTGCGTCTCTGTGGGTGCCTGGTTTCAGGCCTCCTTTAAATTCCCGGCGGGATGGCTGTACCCATCCTTACATATCTATATAGATATACTGTACATAAAAAACGACGTTCTTGAGAACACTCGTTTTTATAGGTTTTTCTACCTGGTTTACGACAACCACATGGAAAACCTAGCTGTTGTTTAGGCGTTCCTCCCCGGCGATCTTTTACAAAGAAGTGGGGTCAGGAACTTGTGGGGTTAACTTTTAGACTTCTCACCCGGCGGGTGCACCTGAGCAGGGTGGGATAAACGACTTAGGTCTCATATAGTTAACCAATCCATTTGAGTGATACTCTGTGTATCGCTGCCTTTACTCTTACGGCAATTGAAGGTTCAGTGAGGTTTAACCAAATCGATTCCCACACCCGGCGGGTGCCCCTAAGTGGAGGAACTAAGGAATTTATAAACAAATTCAATTTCGATTAACCTTAAATTGGGTGATACTTTCAGTATCGCCGCCTTCTATTTTTACGACGATCGTTTGGGACAATTCGTTAAAAAATCAGATCTCGTATATTCCTGCCCTGGGCTATTCTACTAAAATATTTCAAGGGCCGGCGTCTTTATGAGGGGGGCTTTGTTACAAAATTGAATCTTGAGACAGTCACCACCTCCTACAGACTATAAGTGCCATACTGGACCATTATATCAGAGGGTATTCTTCATGTTCTTTAGCTAAGAAGATTTGTTTAGCCTCTTTACACCCCGCCGCGTAGCGAGATGTGTTAGCTGTGTCTTTGCATCCCGTTACCCGGCGGGTTATTAACACTTGTATGCGAACACTTGGGTTAACCTTATGAGCATTAATTCCTGGAAATTTTTCTTTATTTTTCCAGAGCTGAGCTCCGGCGGACCAATACAGACCCGGCGGTAGTTTCCTCACACCAGTCTCTGTCATGGCTACTGTGGCCCCAGTTTTTGCCCTGTGCATTACCCCTACTTGCGCGGGTATCCCAATTTTTGCGCATACCCTTTGCATAAGGTGTGTTAGATGTCTAGACCGTTCAAGGGGTCTCTGGGTTACACTTAATTGTTCCTTTTGCTCCCAATTAGCCAATAAAGTCCTGTGTGACAATGACAAGACCGCGGCGGTAGCGTTGAGAGAGGTCAGACAACAAATGTCGGCCTACACTACCATTGTCGCACATAAGTCACTTCAATGTGACAACGTCCCACTTTGGGATAAGTTGCTGTCAGAGCACCCTCCCCCTAAACGTACCTCTAGAGTAACGGGTTTTAAGCCGACAGAGACTAGCCAGGGTTCTGTATCGTCTGTGGATACGTCTAAACGCCCGAGAAAGCCTACTCCCCCGGCAGCCACCTCCTCGTCGCAGGCGAGATCGAGGTCAAGGTCACCTCTCAGACAGCAGTCTTCAAGTCGGGCCTCTTCCCCGGCTAGTAAGAAGTGTAAGACTGAAGCTTCCCCCAGTGGTCATGGTGGTGATTCTTCCAAACCTAGGTCTAGTTCGCGGTCACACCGTAGCCACAAATCCTCCAAAAAGGATTCCCATAGGAAGTCCTCTCGACATTCTCCTAAGTCTAGTGCATCTCATCGTACCTCTACACCTGAAAATGTTTCTGTTACAGCCTCAGAGTATAGTGAAGCGCCTGTCCCTAAACAAGATTTACCTATTGATATTTTAACCCTAGAAACGGAAAGTTCAGGAAATTCAATAATTGAGAATGTTTCAGACTCTCAAGAGAGCGTAGGCCAGAGCCTCGGTGTTTGGCGGTTTGCTCAGCCAGGGTCTGACCATCCACGTCCGACTCATACGAGTCACACAGTAGCCGATGTCCACAGGGACGCGGCGACCCCATCCTCTATCCCTGACTTATCTTGGAAACAAGGTGCCCCTGCCTCGGCGGGGTCTTCTCAGGAGGATCGGGAGGAACAAGATGAAGTGTCAATAATTTCAGATAGGGATGGACAAGGGTCAGGCTCAGGCCTGGACGCCGCCCATGATAATACTGATTCACCTGAAAGTTCTGCATCTAACCAGTTTGTTACAGCACAAGAAATTGATGGGTTACTTACTCATGCTCTATCTAAATTCTTTAGTCAACAACGAAAAAACCCCACAATGGACTTGGGGGCTCCCTTGACAAGTTCTGCGGTACGGCCTCTGATAACGTCAATCGATTTATCTAAGATTCCTAACCCTCCTACTCTGTCACCGGCAGGGAGCTCTAAGCCAGCTACGGCGGCATTCACTACGTCAAATGTCACGGTCATTACGGATGTTAATCCACCCCCTCTAGACAAAGCGCCTCTTAGAAAGGTAGCTATGCCCCTGCTTTATGGGCCAGACGAGTCATGGGTGCTTTTGAACCCCTCTAAGCCAGAGCTTGCCCAGCCTACCTTGTCAGGGGAACTCCCGGTACCACGTGAGTGGTTTATCCAGGGAAATAAGTCAAAGAAATTAAGGGCATTGGATGCCTTGGGTAATGTTTTGGACGTAAATATCAAGGCTATACCTAGTTATTATCATCAGGATTATTTTGTTTATGCATCTAAGCCTGCTTTACCCCCTGCCTCAGCTTCAAAACTTTTTTCAGACTGGTCTAAGCTGGATGGGTTTAATGATATTAAGGCTCTGTCGGCTCTTACTCCTGAACTAGATTTACAGACCGTCACAGACGAGACAGCTAATCCAGTGTTGAAGGTGGGACAGTTGGGACCAGGACCTTGGGTGGATTGGGAGGTAGAGGCTCAAAACTTTGCAACCACTTTCACTTCTAAATCTTCCCACCAGATCCCTCAGGATACACATTCATGGTTCTCCATGCCGGTAGGTTCTGCCGGCGGAGTTCCGTCAGCTTTATTTTCTTTTCTAGCTGCCCCTAAGATTAATCTTTGTGAACTAAAGGAACCATTCACTACCCCTACCCCTTCTCACCTAGACAGAGAATTTAGGCTAAGGGGAAAAGCTTTCCGCCTGTTTTCACAGTACATAGTTTCTCAACAGGTGGCTAAGTCTTTACTCAGGTCTACTCAGGCAATCGCAGATGCGGATGCTCGAAGATCAGTTGAGTTATCCCGGCGTCTGATTCTTCAGTCGTCGATTCAATCCTTAGGTGACATACGCACAGCCTTACTTGAGGCGGTGCGAGCACGACAGGATCTTAGGATGTCATTAGTTCGCAAACTGCCTGATCGCATTGCTAACCAGGTGGTAATGTCCCCAGTACTTACTCCTTCTTTAATGTCCCCTGATGTATGGCGAACAGTGTTTAACATGGCACAGGCCGTGAAGCACAGTCCCGCACAGGCTAAGAAACCTGCATTTAACTTCCCCAAACCTAAGCCTCCTACTAAAGCTCAGCCAGGGGGTTCTAAGCCGTTTCTTCCGCCTAAGTCCTCCCAATCCCCCCTGGGTCAGTTCAGGCATAGACAGAGAGGGTTTTCAGGACAGAGGGGACGCGGCCAGTATAAGCCGGGGCAGGGCCAGTCTTCGGCCCACACCAGCCAGCCGGCGAAGCGTCCAACACCACCAAACCCACCATCAAAAAACTAAAGTCTCTCTCACTCCCAGTGCCTGTCTTAAAGCCGGAGGAACCGAGGGAAGTACAGCCGGCGAACCCTTGTCTGCTAACTGGGTCGTTCCGAACGTGTCACCAAGCATGGCCGTTAAAAACCTGGGCACGGATGGTGGCACGCAAAGGCATCACTTGGCAGTGGCTCCGGCGACCTCGCTTACGTCAGCCGACAACGGCAAATTGTGTTTCATTAGAGGTGGAGTCGCTGGTCCAGGAGATGATTGCCAAGAATGTCATCATCCCGGTCCCTCCAGATTACCCTGTATTCACGTCAAAACTGTTTTTGGTTCCCAAACGGGACAGTGTTCAGATGAGGCCGGTCGTAGACCTGTCTTATCTGAATCTTCACATTTACAACGAGTCTTTCAGAATGTTAACAGTTCATCAAATCAGGCTAACACTTCCGCCGGGAGGCTGGATGTGTTCCCTAGACCTGACAGACGCCTATTGGCACGTGTCGGTCAACAAAAGATTTCAAAGGTTTCTGGCCTTGAGGATCAGGCACCAAAATTTTGTTTTTCAGAGGATGCCGTTCGGTTTGAACCTAGCACCTCGATTATTCACGAAACTAGTCCGGCAAGCCCTGATGCCGTTGTTAAAACAGGGAATCAGAGTGTTGTGGTATCTAGACGACTGGCTGGTGGTGGCAGAGACACAACAATTATGCATAAAACATGTCAATATCATTTTAAATCATGTCAAAACTCTAGGCTTCAAGGTAAATCTGGTAAAGTCAAACCTTGTTCCCTCAAGAGTAATTCAGTGGATAGGGCTGGTCTGGGACACCGCCGCTCTCACTCTGAGTCAGAGTGTGGACAATCGCAACAGGTTTCGCAGGAAACTGTTCAGGTTTCTTCACAGCCTGACTACGACACGAAGAGTCTGGGAGTCTCTGGTCGGCTCTCTCAACTGGATTCAGCTAACTGTCAAGTTGGGCCGGTTGAAAGTAAAACGATTAATATTGGAAGGCAACAAATATTTCCCACTCTTACCGGCGGGAAAATTATGGCCCATACCAAAATTAATCCACACCTTACTAACGGTCTGGGCGAAGAGGGAAACATTGCACTCAATCATGTCATGGACCTCTCCTCCTCCAACGGTATGGGTAGACACGGATGCGTCAGGCACCATAGGGTGGGGATTTCAGTCAAATCAGGGGCACCAGGGTCAGGGACTTTGGTCCCACTTAGAAATCTCTCACATAAATGTCAAAGAGTTACTAGTCCCCTTGTATTTCCTTCAGGCTCACGGCCCGGCGTTACGGGGCAAGTCGGTGGCCTTCAGAATGGACAATCTGAATGCAGTTCACTGTATTCAGAAACAAGGGTCAACGAGGTCAAGGAAGTTGCTACTCGTGTCGGAAGAGATTTTTGTTCTAGCCAGCAGTCTAGATATTTATCTTCACGCATCTTATCTCCCAGGCGTAGCGAACGTCTGGGCAGACGCTCTGTCCCGGAGACAGAGCACGACAGTAGAATGGGAGCTCAAGCAACCCATTTTCGACCTAATGATTGCGGAGCTCTCCCATCCACAAGTGGATCTTTTTGCGTCCGAGGAGACTCACAAGCTCCCTCTATACCTCACCCGCCGGGCGATAACGCCGGCAGGGGGTCCAGACGCCCTAGTGACAGACTGGAACAGATGGAGCTCCATCTATCTGTTTCCGCCGCCAGATGCGTCACTAATGTGCCACGTAGTGAACAAACTACGAGTTTATCGAGGCTTAGTCTCGCTAATCGCGCCCCTGTGGCCGGCGCAGGTGTGGTACCAGCAATTAATAATGTGGTGCCCGGACCCGGTATCGCTCCCGGTCGGGTACTTCCACTTAGACACGATTGGCAACCTAGCGACCTCGCTGACTTTTGCATTATGGACATTCAGGAGGCCAAGTGGCTAGCACCATACGGTAGGGATGTGACCAATAAATTGCTCAATCAATATACTCAGTCTACTAAGCGACAATATCAATCTCATTGGAAAGCTTTTACTTCTTGGATTGTTAGAACGGAACAAACTGTACCCTCAGTGGCATTGGTTTTTAATTACTTGAACTATCTGTTTGAGCAGAAACGTTTATCTGTGGTTACTTTGAAGAATCACTTAACTGCGATTAGAGTGCCCTTTTTCGACCTTACAGGTCTATCCATACCGGTGGCGGAGGAAACAGGTTTTATGAGAGCGTGTTTTAAACTCCGCCCACCTCCCCGTCAGCTCATGCCTACTTGGTCTCTGGACAAAGCTTTGTCTTTACTTCATTCTCGTCTGTATCAAAATACTGCAGACTTTGCTTTAATCTTAAAGAAGGCAGTTTTCCTTTTGGCTTTGGCCACCGGAAACAGAGTGTCTGAGCTGGCAGCGATGAGCAACACACCTAATTGTCTTAGGTTTGGTAGACTTAATGATTCAATTTCCATTGCACCCTCCCCGGCGTTTGTAGCCAAGAATGAGCATAGTGCACACGTGTTTTCTGAGTTCACGGTGCCGGCGTTAAAAAGGGGAAAGGTGCATCATAATTTATGTCCAGTGCAAGCTCTAACCAAATATTTGAGAATAGCTCCTCATAACCCCCAAGGTGCTTTATGGGTAGCGAGTACGGGTAAACGCTTACTTAAACGGCGATTAGCCTCTCTTCTGGTAGAAGTCATTAAAGAGAGTAATCCCGGCGTTGTGGGTAGGGCCCACGATTTACGCAAGTGGGCGGCCTCTTTACGTTTCATGAAAAACTTTTCAGTTGAAGATATTGCGTCCACACAGTTGTGGGCGTCTAATCATACGTTTCTCTCTAGATACTTGTCAGTTGCTCTAGACAAACCTTCCTTACCATGTATAGCTTTAAGGCAGAGGGTCTAGGTGGCCCTGCAGTCACTTATGTTTATTTTCACGGAAAGGGGGGGGGGGTGCAGTCAGTTGACATAGGACACCCTAGACCCCGCCGGAGTATGAGAGCTGTGATACAATTTAAGGTTAAAATGTGATATGAAAATTTCTCTGCGAGAATTTGTGCTAGTACAGTACAAGGTTTAGTACAAAACAACGGTGTTGTTATAGTAGTTTTAGCTGCGAAAGCAATGTAATATTAGTTCAATGGAGTTCATTGGCAATTGATCTCCACATGTATTTTGGGGTTTATGATGTGCACATATAAACTTATAACTTATTATTTTTGTCACCACTCGTTGAGTGGGGTGCCTTTTGTAACTACAGATCTGTGTTCAGAATCTTCAGGGTTACCCATTTTTGTCGGGCAGGCTTCTTTGAAGCACGCACCTGCCTGAACCCCTTTTTCTTGTATATTTCCGGCCTACGCCGTATTAAATACATTTTTCAAAAAGTAAGAATACTATGTGGTTGTTTTTATTATCTGCTTTTCTAGAGTTATGATATGATTACGAATGTCCCCCTCCAGTCTTAGATATCAGGCATGTTCGTCAATGATGGAGGGGCCACTAATAAATTATAGGTTTGACTCCTGTAAGGAGATAAAGAAAACCTAATATTTAGTAGTGGCCCCGTAATCATTGACGACTGGGGCCCTCCCGACCGTCCCCTTCCCATTCGTTGATGTATTAAGGATTTTGGTTTACTTGATATGTCAGTGAAGGAGGAATGACGCCTGATTCAGCGTCTGGTCAGAAATCCACACAAGTACATCCACGATATGATGGAAAGCTTATTGGATAGTTATTCTTATTTTCTTTTTGTTTTTATTTTTTACGAAGTTTTTTCGTAGTGAGAACCCAATTCATAATGACTGAAGCCATGAGTGAGGTCGCGTGCGCTCATGATGAAGGCTCCTCAGTTTTTTAAATGCTCTGCGCGGTAGATTCAAACTACGGCGGATTAGTGTTTGAAGAGGATGCCTTATGTAATAGGCATGTTCGTCAATGATTACGGGGCCACTACTAAATATTAGGTTTTCTTTATCTCCTTACAGGAGTCAAACCTATAATACTGTACGAGTACTTATATATATATATATATATATATCTGAAAGTTGGAAGTGTGAAAAGGAACACCTTAAGATGGATAAAAAACACCATCTGAGGAAGAGCACTTTATTGACGTTTCGCAGATTGCTTTATCAGGTCACCTGATGAAGCAATCTGTGAAACGTTGTCAATAAAGTGCTCTTCCTCAGATGGTGTTTTTTATCCATTGTCTACTTTTCAAGTACCACTCAACACCTTAACCCTCTCCGACATATGACGCGATTTTGAAACCTTTAGTTTAGTTGTTGTTGTTGTTCCCTAAGCTGCCTGGCCGAACAGCCCAGAGTCCCTGAGGAAGGCCATGGCCACGATTGGGCTTTCCCACAGAGCTCTCATTGAGTGTAGATTGTGTTGTTGGCGTAAGTGGTTGTGTGAAATGCAGTCTTTTATGATGTGTTTAATGGTATGGAGTGCTGTGTTACATCCCGGGCAGGCGTCGACAATGGAGTCATCCAGTCTCTTCTGATAGCTCAGGAGAGCTGGATGGTGTCCGCATCTCAGCCTGGCCAGGTGGACTCTGTCCTCGCGAGGAAGGGAGGATTCGGAAGGATGGATTTCGGGAGGTCGTGCATGCAGCTGCGTGTTGTCTGTGAGTGAGTGGATGGATCGGCGAGAGATATGAGTATGGATGTGCTTCTGGAAGTTGGTTCGGGGTGGGCAGGGAGGGAGAGAGGACAATAATTGTGTGTGATACCGTGTGCTGGGTGTTGTTTTGATATTTCTTAGTGTCTGTGGGTGTGTTGCGATGTAGTTTAGTAGGTGGTCTTGGTTCGTGGAGGCTGCTGCCAGGAATTGAGTGCCTCTCATGTCCAGATGGTCTTTGACTTTGAGGATTTTGGTTTCTTGATATAGGTGATCTGTGGGTGCAGTAGCTGTGCAGCCTGTAATGATCTTCAGGACTTTGTTTTGAATAGTCTGTAAGGTCTTATGATGTGTTTCAGCTAGGTTAGAAGCCCAGGCTGGGCTTGCGTATTCCATCACTGATCTTATGTATTGTTTATATACTGTGGTGGTAGTTTCTTTGTTGTGTCCAAATTTTGTGTGAGCAAGTTATCTGAGGGCGTTAAGTCTGGGTGTCAGTTTCTTTTTAATGTTTGTGGTGTGCTGTTTGAATGTCATATGAGTATCATATGTTACTCCTAGGATTTTGGGTGTGTGTGTATGTGTTAGGGGTGTGTTGTTTATGGTGAGTTGAGGGATGTATTCGTGTTCTCCTGTCCAGCTTGTGAGCAGGGTTGCGGTGGATTTGGCTGGGGCTAGATTAAGTCTGTTTGTAGTGCACCAGCCATGTAGTGTGTTGAGATAGGGTTGAAGGAGATCTGTTGCTCTTTTTGGGTCATGGTGTGTGCATGTGAGTGTTATGTCATCTGCATAGGAAGCTAAGTTTATTTGGGGCGTATTGGGTGTAGTTATATCGTGCATGTACAGATTGAAGAGTGCGGGCGATAGGACGGATCCTTGTGGGACTCCGTTTGGAAAGTTTCTGATTTTAGATGACTGACCGGCAAAAGATACGTGTGCACATCTGCCTGCTAGGAAGTTGGCCAGCCACCTTTTTGTGTTGTTGTGCATGTTTGTGTTGTAGATTTTGTTTGTTAGGTTGTGGCGGGGGATGGCATCGAAGGCTTTACTAATGTCGAGTGTGGCTAATAGTGATCTGTGTGGTGGTCTAGCCGAGTTGATGCTGTCATAAGCTCTTTGTGTAAGGTCTGTGAGAAGAGTGTTTGTGAAGTGCAGTGGCCTAAAGCCATGTTGTGTTGGAGCTAGGGGTAGGTCGGGTGTAATTAGTTGTAATACTAGGCGTTACATGACTTTGGAGGGGGAGCAGAGGACTGTGATGGGGCGGTGCGAGGAGGGTAGCGTGGGGTCTTTGTTGGGTTTGGGGAATGTGATGATGATACCATGCTTCCACATGTCTGGGATTGTGTTGTGTGAATAGCTGTAGTTTGATATGTTAGTGAGTGCTTGTGTGCCTTGTGGTCCCAGGTGTCTGAGGTATATGTTGCTTATGTTGTCTAGGCCACAGGCGGGTGAGTGCTTGAGCTTGTTGATGATATGCTTTAGTTTAGTTACTTCAACCTCTGCAGCTGTCTTTGAGTTAGTGACGGGAGGAGGGACGTCGACTGACTGGGGAGAGAGGTGCATGGGGGCGTTTCGTTCGTGACCACCCCTTCGGGGATCACGGTATCCAGCAATACATATATACCCGGTATATATATATATATATATACAGTAAACCCTCGCTATCTCGGACCTCTAGAAGTCGGAAACCCGGACTACTCGGACTGGCATCGGCCTCTCGGAAAGTTCGCCGTATATCTCGGAAAATTCCGAGATGTAAGGGGAAAACTCCGAGGGCCCACATGGTCTGTCGGACAGGTGTCATATATCTCGGAAAATTCCGAGATCTAAGGGCAAATTCCGAGATCTAAGGCTACAGTGAGGTGGAGAAGGACAGTGAAATGGAGAAGGAAAGTGATATTTATAATATATGTCTGCTGGATACTGTACAGGTATTGTAATTTATCTTGAATCAACGTTGTTAGTGATAGGGAAGTCTCCGTTTTCTCTGGTGGCTCGGACTCCCTCTTCAAATTCGGACATTTTCCTCTCTTAAGTCGGACATAAGTCGGACTTCGGACATCTCGGATTTTCGGTCATCTCGGACTGGGTCTCCCCCCAATTAGTCCGAGATAGCGAGGGTTTACTGTATATATATGTATATATATGTATATATATGTATATATATGTATATATATGTATGTGTATATATATATATATATATATATATATATATATATATACTGTATATATATACAGTATATACCGGGTACATATTTTAAAGCTTCCCTCTTTTGCTCTCCTTTAGGGATGTACCGATGTATCGGTATCGGTGGTATCGGCCCTTTTTTAGAGTATCGGTATCGGTATCGGCTGATTTTCTACCGATACTACCGATACCTAAAAGTAATTTGCTATGTCACATATCACTCACTGAAGGAGTGAAGGTTGCTTGGTTCAGCAGTGATTGGTTGTTTTATAATTATGAAAAATATATATTTGTTGGAATCTTGGTACATATCTGATAACAATTACATTAAGTACCGTACATAATGTGTAGCCTAGTAGTGCAGTCCATTCTTTGGTACTTATAAGCCTTAAAGCCACGTCTGGTAGTTTGTGATCGTACGTGTACGGAACAGGTTGGTATCGGTATAATTTTGTGGTATCGGTCAAAATTTTGGTATCGGTACATCCCTACTCTCCTTCCCTTCCTCCCTTTTTCTATCCTCCTCCTCTCTCTCTCTCTCCCCATTACTCATTCTATTTTTTTCCCCATTATCCTCTAACTCTCCTTTCAATCTCCCCCTCTTTCTCTCCTTTCCATCATTCTCTCTTGTTTTCCTTATCCCCTCCACTTTTCTGGTGAGACTTACGTTGACGAGTCCAATGTAGTGTTCGTTTGGAGGGAACTGATCTGCACCAATTTCTTTCTCCAACTGGGAGGCATTTGCACCCTGTAGAAAGAAAGAAAAGTACAGTAATTATAAATTTCTAAAGGCAATACACTTTTTAATCTGTACCTTTAAATGTATTTAAATGCTACAATACAGTGTACTTAGTATTTCAACAGTAGACTATCACCACTTCACCAGTTTCCAAGAAATTTTCTATAAGGAAACCACACATGGCTGTGGTTCTACAGCTACCAGGTACTGTATGTAGATTGACAACTGCAGAAGATAATACAGTACGGTATATATATATTTTTTAAATTAGGCCTAGATTGTTTACAAATTTTAAAAGTTAAGCTTCCCTTTTGGCCTAGGCATCAGAAAACCCTTATTGGTGACTACTATAGGTTTCAGAGGCCGTGTGGCATCGTTTTTCGGGAATAACTTATTAACAAACAGTTGGATCAGTATGATATTTTGACACAGCTTTTTTCACACCGTCCCCTAATTTTTGTCAATATAGTGCATTACCAAAAGTGTAGAAATAAGCCACTTGTCCCTGTGTCATGAGGTTAAAGTCACACATTAACCCTTGTCTATCAGGGCGCAACTTATGTCGTGTGAAAGAAATTTGGGTCAATATACAGGAGGCGCTACAATATTGGTAAAAAATTAAGCTCAATAGCATGTGATTAAGAGATTTTTCTCCAAATTGTTGATGTAGGTGTCATTCCCGGGAAACTAACATAATGAATATTATATGGATATTTACGTTTTAAGGGTTTGTTTACACTTCTTCTTTTTCGTCTTCATCTGGGAGACTTCTTTTGCGTGACTGTCAGTCAACAACTGAGACATCTGGTGGCGAATGCAATGAACTATACTGGTGGCGTCGTGGCCAAAGTAATCACCCTACCTAATTCATGCCAACCAAGAGTACTCGAGTTCACTGACACGTGATGTCTATCGACCAATCAGGTGATGCCATGATTTGGAAAACAGGTGGCCCAGGATATAAGCTGTCAGTTTGACTCTGGCCAGCTTGTGTAGAGGGTGTGAGCCGATCAAAGCTTTTTCCACCGTCTTTTAAAACACTGAGGCTGCTTAAGACCTTTTCGCCTTCCAATAAGTGTCCAAAGTGCAATAACCAGTGTTCCAAATACAGCTGACGAGGACAGCTGGTTTTAAAATGCACATACTTGTTTTACATGGAAAAATTCGAAACAAAAATCCACCAGCTGTTGACCAAGATGAGTGGTGATCGAGCCTCCAGCGGCCAGCCAGGCAGCCCAGTACCTCCTCTGTTCATTAAGGTTAGTTGGTTGGCTCCTTTGTTCATTAAGGTTAGTTGGTTGGTTGGGACAACATAAAGGAGCCGGACCACAGCTAGCTCGGGAATCTTAATGGGTCATCGCAAAGTAACATAAAGTAAAAGATTTTTTCGCATAGGATAAAACTGGCATGCAAGGGCTAGTTGGTTATACTGATGTTTTGGACCGACAGTTAGCCCATCGATCTTTTTAGGCCTAATAGGTCCGGTAGAGCATAGGCTATACATCATTGCTATATATGTCATTAAGAGCTGAAATGTATTATAAGGGAGAACAAAAATAAAATAAAATACATAGGCCTACTGTAAAACAATAAGTTTTTCAGACAGTACCCAACCAGCGGGGGTGTGGGGGCGGCAGCCCCCACCAATAATACTAGGTTAGGTTAGGTATGTTTGTTAGGTTAGGCTAATGTTAACCCCATTCTTACTAGGTTAGGTTAGGTAAGGTTGTTAGGTTAGGCTAATGTTAACCCCATTCTTACTAGGTTAGGTTGTTGTTGTTGTTGTTGTTCCCCAAGCTGCCTGGCCGAACAGCCCCAAGGCCCCGAGCAATTCCAAGGCCATAACCGAGCGCCCCCACAGAACCCTTCCTGCCGACCACAATAAAGCCTGGGTGACCGAAGCCACTCCATGGCGGGGAGCTGAGGAGGGTGCGGAAACGCCCGGGAAACCAAAGCCCCACCCAGGGCCCTGTGCCCCTCAGCAATTATGAAGAGAAAGTTGAGGGGCAAGGGAAAAATGTGACGCTTTGGCTTCCAATCTTGGTAGATTGGGAGGTCAATCCACGGAAAAGGCGCCGTCACTTGAGATCTAGAAAATATATAAGTTAAAGGAACAGTCAGAGTAAGCTATGGGTATGGCAGAGATCGCTCAGTTCTCACTCTGATAGACCCAGGGTGTCAAACGACGCTGTTTTTTTGAGTGATAACGCAAATGAACTTTTTGTATAGGTCCTAGGCCTAATGATAACAGAAACTAAATTTTTTTTTTTTAGGAAACAAAAAAGGTAGCCTAAATTGACACAATTTTGGTCTCCATAGGCTAGCCTATGTTCCATCTTGATTGCTTTTAGATTGCAGGAAATGCTGTTTTAGACACCTAAATTCTAAAAAAAAATTACCCCCGGACCCCCCTAGAGCTCGCGCCTTCGCCGCTCCGTCGCGCTATAATGATAACAAAATAATAAACCATAATGATAACACAATTCATATTTAGTGGATTGACACCCTGGATAGACCAGCCCATCACCACATGACTAGAACCCAATCCTCTCAGCATCAGCTAGGAAAGGCCCTAGAAAGCCGCCTTTGGCGGGGGGATAGCTCCCCTATTTCAACCCCTTTCGGGGTCGGGCACCCGCCCGACCTAACTAGGTTAGGTTAGGTAGGGTTGTTAGGTTAGGCTAATGTTAACCCCATTCTTACTAGGTTAGGTTAGGTAAGGTTGTTAGGTTAGGCTAATGTTAACCTTATGAAAACCCAAACAAAGATTTTATTAGGGTTACTGTGTAATTTTAACATGAACATTAGTAAAATCCGAGCCAAGTTTCGTCAAAACTTGGCTCGTGTTTTCTAAATGTCGGGTTATATGGGTATGGAAATTTACAAAACCCGAGCCAACATGTTAATAAGGTTACTGTGTTATTTTCATTTTTAAATTAGTTAAATCCGAGCCAAGTTTCGTTAAAACTTGGCTCGGGTTTTCAAAAAATGGGGTTTTATGGGTCTGGAAATTGAACAAACCCGAGCCAAATTTGGGTTACAAATGTGTATTATCGTGTTCTATAGTGTTCTATACGCTTTTTACCCCTCAATTTCCCTGATCTTCATAGCCCTCCCCACTATCGGGGGGCGTGTCTTTAGATTGATGGATAATGGGTAAATGCTTAATTCCCATTCAATTTCATCACTAGATTCCACTAAAACACCAAAAAAAAAATCAAAATACCAAAAAAAAAAAAAAAAATGAAAAACACGTTGTTGCGTCTCCTGTATATTAACCGAAATTTGGACTAAGTGGTGGTTCACAACTTATGTCGTGTGCCATTTTCAGCACGTAATGTTGCAGAGAAAGAGAGCTGAGCGGTGTGAGGAGCGTAGTTTTTTTTTTTTTTCTTCTATATTCCAACTTATCCCTCTCGGGCATAGGCTGAGAGCCCTTACAATCCACCGCTCAACACAGTGAAGCCCATGAGATCTCGTTCCAGTCTGGGGAGTGAGACATACATGTGAAGCATCCATTCATGGCTCGAAGCAGCTACATCTCTGAAGCCGCTGGTTGCTTCGTTCAAGTGCTTCACTGTCTCACCCTCCAGACTCAGACCCTCACTCTCAGAATGCCACCTATTGAGCAGTGAACTCACTAGGCATTGTCCCCCTGTAGCATATTTTGAATATGGGAATATTCATACAGTGCTATTTAATCAGGGAACAATGAGGGTATTTTGTTGGCACAGGGTGTCAAACGACGCTGTTTTTTTGAGTGATAACGCAAATGAACTTTTTGTATAATGATAACAGAAACTCCCCCAACTTTTTTTTTTTAAAGAAACAAAAAAGGTAAATTGACACAATTTTGGTCTCCATATGTTCCATCTTGATTGCCTTTAGATTGCAGGAAATGCTGTTTTAGACACCTAAATTATAAACAAATATCCAGGGGGGGGGGCATGCCCCCGGGGCCCGGACCCCACTAGAGCTCGCGCCTTCGCCGCTCCGTAGCGCTATAATGAGAACAAAATAATAAACCATAATGATAACACAATTCATATTTTGTGGATTGACACCCTGTACTCACCTAATTGTACTCACCTAATTGTAGTATACAGGATTTGAGCCTAAGCTCGTGTTGTCCTGTCTCTCTCTCTACATTTATCCAATTTTGCTTTAAAAGTTTGGATATTTCTTGCTCCCACCACCTCCCCATCCAACTTATTCCAACACTCAATGCTTCTATACGGGAAGCTGAACTTTCTTACATCAGACTTACATATAACTTTCCTCAACTTACAATCATGACCCCTGGTTCTTCCCTCGTCCCTCACCACAAAATCTTCCTTGTCGATCTTCTCAAAACCTTTCACACACTTAAACATCATGATCATGTCACCTCTCTCTCTCCTCTCCCTCAACGTTGGCAGCTTTAGCCTCTCCAATCTCTCCTCATAAGGTAGGTCTCTAAGGCTAGCTATCATCTTAGTGGCAACTCTCTGAACTCTTTCCAGTTTTTTATTATGTTTTATAAGGTGTGGAGACCACACCACTGCTGCATACTCCAGTCTTGGTCGTATTATTGTCCCTATTATTTTTGCTAACATCTCTTCATCTAAATAATTCAGAGCTATTCTCATGTTAGTCAACACTGCATAGGTTTCACCAGTTATTTTATTTATATGCTGTTCAGGTGACAAGCTGTCTGCCACAACTACCCCTAGGTCTTTTGCTTTCACAGCTTTACTAATTATTTCATCTCCTATTTTATATCCCCAAGAAGGTCTATATTTACTTTTTCCCATCTCAAGAACCTGACACTTACTCGTGTTGAATTCCATTTTCCAAGTTTGACTCCACTCATATAACTTATCTAGATCTCTCTGTAATTCTTCACAACTACTCCTACTTGTAATATGCTTCATTAATTTTGCATCATCAGCAAACATAGATATATATGAGCCTATTCCCATTTGAAGGTCGTTGATGAAAACCAAAAACATGATTGGGGCCAACACCGATCCTTGAGGCACTCCGCTTTTTACCCTTTTCCACGAGGAGAACTTTCCTTTTATTACTGTTCGCATTTCCCTCCCAATTAAATAGTTTTCCATCCACTTTAATAATACTCCCTCAACCCGCCCCACAGTCCTGAGCTTCCACAACAATCTCTTATGAGGCACCTTATCAAATGCCTTCTTGAAATCTAAGTAGATACAATCTACCCACCCCTCCCTCCCTTGTACAATGTCAATTACCCTATCATAGTAACTCAACAAATTTGTGGTACACGAATGACCTTTTCTGAACCCGAACTGCTTGCTTGAAATTATTTCCCTCTCCTCCAACATACCCACCCATCTTTTTCTAATAATCTTTTCACAAAGCTTGCATATAACACTCGTTAAGGATACCGGTCGATAATTTAGCGGGTCTTCTTTATTTCCACTTTTATATATTGGAGTTATATTTGCTTGTTTCCATTCTAAGGGAAGTTCCCCCTTGTTTAATGAGTATTGAACAATATTAAAAATAGGTCTCACTAGTTGTTCAGAACATTCTCTTAATACCCATCCAGCAATGTTATCTGGGCCCATAGATTTTCTCACGTCCAATTCTTCCAACAATGATTTTAGTTCATCCTTGTTGACTTCTATCGACTCTAGTCCCTGTATCTCATTCAATTCCACCACAGGTTCTACATAGTCATCCTCCCCCACAAACACGGATGTTAATGTATCATTCATAATTTCACACATACCCACTGTGTCTTCATATAATTGACCCTCTACCCTAAGCTTTGTTATTTTGTCCTTTATTTTAGTTTTACCGTTGATATAACTATAGAACAGTTTGGGTTCTTTATTACATTTGTTTACTATATCTTTTTCAAAGTTCTTTTTCTCCTCTCTTATAGTCTTGACATAGTTGTTTCTAGCATTCTTATACTCATCCCATTTTTCCTCAGTCTGTCTCCTTCTCACTTTATTCCATGCAGAGTCCTTTTTGTTCTGGGCAATGTGACATCGCATGTTAAACCACTCTTTCTCCTTAGCCAGCTTTCTATCCTTAAATGTTGGTACATATTTATCTACCCCCTCCCTGTAAATGTCTAGTAACATGGTGTATTTTACCTGAATATTCTGTTCTTGCTCAATAAATGACCAATCTATATTTGCAAAGTATCCTCGTAATGATTCATAATCCGCCTTACTATAATTTAGTCTATATTCCCTATGTTCCTCCTCTCTGCCTTCCAGAAATTCCACTGTCAATTCAAATTCAATCACAGGAGGAAGGTTTTGACGAACCACAGGCGGGAGTACTGGAGAGTGGTCTTAGTAAGATTGAAATAACTAGAGATGAGCTGTTATCTGCGATGAGAGGACTTGAAGTAAGGAAAGCTATGGGACCGGATGAAGTGTCTGCCTGGGTTTTAAAGGAGTGTGCAGAGCAATTAGTGGAGCCAGTGAGGGACATAATTCAAGCTTCCTTAGATAAAGGACAGGTTCCTGTTGAATGGAAAAGAGCTAATATCATTCCGATATACAAGAATGGAAACCCTGAGGACCCTCTAAACTATAGACCAGTTTCACTTACTAGTATTGTATGCAAGATTTGTGAAAAGCTAATTAGGAAGAGATGGATGAAAATGTTGGAGAGAAAGAAAATAATAACCCCAAAGCAATTTGGATTCAGAGAAGGGACATCTTGTGTTACCAGTTTGCTATGTTATTACAGTAGGGTGATAGATGTACTCCAAGAAAGAGGCGGATGGGTGGACTGCGTCTACTTAGACCTTTCCAAAGCATTCGATAAGGTACCACATAAGAGATTGTTATCTAAGCTTGAGACGCTAGGATGTGTCAGGGGGAGTTTGCTGAAATGGATGGAGAGCTATTTAACAGATAGGGAAATGAGGACCAACATTAGAGGAACTTACTCATCGTGGCGGAAAGTTGAGAGTGGTGTGCCGCAGGGATCTGTGTTGGCACCTCTCATGTTCCTTATGTACGTGAATGACCTGCCGATAGGCATAAACTCTTACATGTCAATGTTTGCAGATGACGTAAAAATTATGAGACAAATAACAAATAAAAGTAGTTGTGAGGAGCTGCAAGGGGATTTAGATAAAATATACGAATGGAGCACCAAGTGGAAAATGAAATTTAATATAAGTAAATGTCATGTGTTAAATATGGGAAGAAGTGTGAATAGACCAAATTGGGAGTACAGGATGGGAGATAATAAAATTAGCAAGGCCGAAAAAGAAAAAGATTTAGGGTTGATTATACAAGATAATTTGTCGCCAGAGAAACATATTAACAAGCTCTTTAGCGGAATGTATGCAATGGCCGGGAATATGAAAGTTGCTCTGAACTATTTGGATGAGACCATGGTAGCGAAAATTATGAAGAGTATGATTAGACCAAGATTGGAGTATGCAGCAGTGGTGTGGTCCCCGCATCTAAAGAAGCATATTCACAAGTTAGAAAGAATCCAGAGAGCAGTCACTAGATTGGTTCCAAGTCTCAGAGAACTGCCATATGAAGGGAGGCTAGACAAATTAAATCTACCGAGTCTAAAAGAGAGGAGAGAGAGGGGAGACATGATAATGATGTACAAATGTACCCGGGGGCTGGAGAGGCTGGATAGGGAGGATATATTAATTATGGATACAGGAATAACTAGAGGCCACAGCTACAAAGTAAAAAGACCTACCTGCAAGAACGATATCAGGAAGTTTAGCTTCCCCTATAGATGTATTGATAAATGGAATGGGCTGGAGGAGGAGGTGGTAGGGGCAAGGAACATCCATATTTTCAAGAAAAAATTGGATAAAAAGTAGACTGAGAGACGGGACAACACGAGCTTAGCTCAACTCCTGTAAACTACAATTAGGTAAATACAATTAGGTAAATACAGCATGATCGCTTTTTCCCATGGGACTCAAATATGTTAGGTTCTTTATTTCTTGGGGGTCTTTGGTGAATAATAAGTCAAGTCTTGATGGTTCATCACCTCCTCTAAATCTTGTATTTTCCGTAACGTGTTGTGTTAATAGATACCCCATTGTTAGTTCAAGAAATTTGCTACCCCAAGTATTTTCATTTGAACCCGCATCCAAACATTCCCAATCCACCTCCCCGCAAATAAAGTCCCCTGCAAGAATAAGCCTATTTTTCCTTTTACAAATAATTTCTAACATACGCAAGGTTTCCAAAATTAATTCATTATATTCATCGTTGCTCCAAGATTTAGTCTTAGGAGGTAAATACATTGATACAATGTCCAATTTTGACCTATCATTATCCTCAATTTCAACTGCTACCACTTCAGCAATGCTATCACCAAGTTTTAATTCTTTAGCAGTAATTTTATTATCTACCATGATCAACACTCCTCCTCCTAGCTTTCCTAACCTGTCTCTTCTCCATGTACTGTATCCTGCACAACTAATTATATTCGTGTCTACCTCCTGGTTAAGCGTAGTTTCAGTCAAACATACTACCCCGGGCCTCTCTCTCTTTACATATTCGTCAAACTCAATCTTTTTGGAAATTAACCCATCAATATTTGTATACATGAACTTAGCATTTCCAGTATTTTCCCTATTTTTCTCGTCCCTGCCCGTTCCTTTCTTTTTTGTACGTACCCCTCCCAATTTATTTCCTAGCTTGTCTCCTCTCCTCTTGTCTCCACCTGGACTGTTTCTCGCTCCGTTTCCACCTCCCTCCCTCTGCCTCCACTTGGACTGTTTCTCTCTCTATCTCAACCTCCCCTCTCTCTGCCTTCTCCCCCGTCACCCGCACCATCTCCCTTTCCCTCCCTACTTCGTCCCTTCGCTTTATATACCATTTCTTGAGTTTTCCCTCCCACACTGTGTTGGCATTTCGGTGAGAGAAAGAAATGGAGGACAGGCAAGAAGGTAAATTATTTAAAATAGGGATGAATGTAAATGATGAACATAATTATAACATACAATCAGTCACAGTTAAAGAGGAGTTACGGGAACACATGGAAATGGCTTTAAGAGTTAATAAAAACATAAACTACATGGAGAAACCAAACATTACAGTGGGAGAATTAGAGGAAAATATAAAGAAATTAAAGAATAGAAAAGCAGCAGGCCTTGATGCAATGAAACCTGAGTTATATAAAGCATTGTCACAAAGTGATAAGTGCTTAGAAAAACTTGCAATGTGTTTTAATAATATTATGGACACAAATGTAATTCCAGAAGAGTGGAAGAAGTCAAAAACTGTTATGTTACCAAAAGTAAATAAACCAAAGGTAAATGAATTGAGGCCAATTGCTCTGACAGACATATCATATAAACTTTTCATGACGACAGTAATTAAAAATAAAATAGAAGAACACATTAGGGAGAATGGAGAGGTAAGGGAGACACAGAGTGGGTTTACAAATAAGGGTAGAATCGAAAATATTTTTTTTATATTGAAATACTGTATAGATAAAATATTTAAACAAAAGAGGTCACTCATAGTAATCTCAATAGACTTTAAAAAGGCCTATGACTCAATCAGAAGGGAGAAACTGATAAAAGTATTAAAAGATTACAATATAAATTCAAATGTTATAGACATAGTAAGTAACATATATAAAGAAGATAGTACAATTATAAATAAGGGGCAAGTAAATGAGACGGAGATTAAGGTAACAAGCGGCATCAGACAAGGCTGTACGGGGTCCACAACATTATTTAAATTAATAACTTATGAGATAATTAAACAGTTAGAAAATAAAAGAGGGTTTGTAGATGAGTGTTTCAAAATAAATTCATTGTTTTATGCCGATGACGGGCTACTCTTGGCTCATACAATCCAGGAAGCAGAAAGAGTAATAGATAAATTAATAGAGATAGGGGGAGAGTGTGGCTTAAGTATAAATAAAGACAAAAGTAAAATCCTAATATTTAATATGAAAAACAAACCAAACAACATACGAGAAATAGAAGTGGTAAAACAAATTAAATATCTAGGAATACAAATTAATGATAATAAAAAATGTTTTAAAACCCAGAAAATAGAAGCTTTGGATAAAGCAAATAGAATGGCTAACCTTACATACCCGGTAATATCACAAAGTTGGATTAAGATACTTATTGGAAAAACATATGGGAAAAGTATTGTGATACCAGCAGTCCTGTATGGCTCGAATGTTATAGGTTTTTCAAAAACAGAAATAAATAAATTACAAAATATAGAGAATAGGGTTTTTAGACACATATTAGGGCACCCAGATATGCCCAAAAGGTAACCTTAAGGGGTGAAATAGGAGCCTCATCAATGGAGGCAAGAATTATGGAAGGTAACATAAAATATCTTAAATATTTAGTAGGAGAGGAAAGTAATGACTTGCTAAGAAGAATCACAGAGGAAAAACTTAGAAATAGTAAAGATCCCTGGACTGCAGAAATTAGAAAGTATGTAGGGAATTTGAAGTTAGGAGAAACAAATTTAGCAAATATTAAGAAGGACGACATTAGAAAAAGAGTTCTGGACTGGGATTCGGGAAGATGGCGAGAGGAGTTGGCAGAGAAGAGTAGCCTACAAGTGTATAGGAGTTATAAAAAGGAGATTAAGAGCGAGGAAGATATTTATGATAACACACAGGCATCTATAATATTTTACAGATGTAGGACAAATAACTTAAATCTAAAAGATAGAAATAGGCATCTGGGAGGAGAGACACAATGCGATATGTGTAAGGAAGGAACAGAAGACCTGCCTGACCTTTGCTGAGTGAGGACCTGTCCCTAGTGACTCCCAGTGAATATCTTTGCCCATAGTGTGGTGATAGTATTAACGCTTTCTTAAAATGGCTGGTGTTGACGAGATTGCTACCTCCTCTAATATTCTCCAGCTTTGTCTTGCTTTGCAAGAAAGGATGGAGAATGTGGAGAGAGAGGTGCAGTCTCTCAAAGACGAGAATTTGGCCTTAAAGCTGACTTTGGCTGACAAGAAAAGTGAGGATAGTGCAACTGCTGTTAGGGATCGTGATGCTCCCTGGACAGTTGTTCCAACAAGTGCAACAACCTGCAAATTTCTACGGCGGCCAGTTGCCCTCAGCAACAAGTTCATCACCTTGGATGACGAATGTGATGGTGAGGCTGCGAGTGCTTCCTTCGGCGAGGAAACCAGGAGAAAGGTAAGTAAGTTACCTCCAACAGGGAATGGTGTGACTGCTGCCCCCCCAGGAGTACCTTCAACTGCTGCCCCAGGAGTTCCTGCCGCTGCCGCAGCTGCTACCAAGTCATCGACAAGGAGAGGCAAGTCCTTCTCAATTGTTGGGGACTCCATGGTCAGACACTTAGCTAGGTCCACCTGTACTGATATTAGGAAGCTTGTCTGTCTGCCTGGTGCCGGGGTTGGGAAGGTGTTAGAGGACATTGATTACATCATGAAAGATATTGGAGATAGCCCCATTATCTGTCTCAGTACAGGGAGCAATGATGTTGGTAAAGGTAGGACGGAAGTACTGCTTCGGCAGTACAGGGAGGTGTTAGATAAAGTTAGGAGGAAGGGAGGCATACCTGTAGTACACAGTATCTTGCCACGGAGAGGGGTCAGCAAGGAATGGTCATCTAGGGCAATTGGCATCAATTGTCGGCTGGAAAAATACTGTAATGCAAATGCAATACCATTCCTTGATAACTGGACCCGTTTCTATGGTAAAAATCAGTTGTACGCACAGGACGGGGTTCATCTTTCTCGGCTAGGGGTGGCAAATTTAGCTAGGTCAATAGATAGGATTGTCGCGGGGTTTCGCTGAAAATAAAGCCTGAGAATATGAGTAAGAATAATTGTCTAGATAGGGTAAATTGCCGTACTGGTACATCAGATAGGAATAGAAAATATCAGTCACAGGATTTTAATTGTACTGCTAGTAGAAATATTAAAGGTGTAACAGAAGATGGGAATTTAGTTAGAAATAAAGGTAAATCCGATACCAGTAAAATAAATTCATTGCGATTATATTATACAAACTGTAGGAGTTTATGTAACAAAATGGATGAACTTAGAGCACTTGTTAGCAACGAAAATATAGACATTATAGCACTGACTGAAACATGGATTAATACAGAATCAAGACATTTTTTAGCAGAATTCCATATACCAGGATATAGTTTGTTTAAACGCGACCGAACAAGTAGGAGGGGCGGCGGAATAGCAGTGTTTGTCAGGAGTTCTTTAAAAAGCTGTATTAAATCAGGTATTAGACTAAATACTGATAACGAAAGTGTTTGGGTTGAGGTTAGCGAAGGTAGTGAGACCATAATTATTGGAGTTATTTATAGACCACCAAATATGAGTAGAAACGAAGGTACAGTTTTATGGCAGGAAGTGAAAATAGCATCAAGGTTTAGCAATGTGTGTATTA
This sequence comes from Paralithodes platypus, assembly GCA_032716605.1. Taxonomy (NCBI): domain Eukaryota; kingdom Metazoa; phylum Arthropoda; class Malacostraca; order Decapoda; family Lithodidae; genus Paralithodes; species Paralithodes platypus. Next base: position 15,925,583 of record CM064528.1, on the reverse strand, counting down.
TAGGGGATTTTAATTTTCCGAATATTGATTGGCAGCATCAAATCGGCGACTCAGATTCAGAAGAGTTTATGGAGGCGGTACAGGATAGTTTTTTATTTCAATTCATAGACTCGCCTACTAGAGGTAATAATATCCTCGATTTAGTTCTCAGTAATAATGAACAAATTATAAATAATGTAGAGATAGGAGACCAACTAGGAAATAGTGATCATAAATCAATTTATTTTAACATACAATGGACAGGAAAGGCTAAAGAGAATACGACACTTATCCCAGATTTCAGAAAAGCCAATTATGGTGGATTAAGACGAGCCTTAAGAGTCGATCCTATGGTTAAACTATTAAGTGGACCCAGGTGCGCTAATGAACATACTCTCTCTCAGATACCTGTCTTAACTCAGGATAATTTGACAGCTACATATAATAATTTTATTTCTTCACTCCACAATGTGCAAAATAAATATATCCCCAGAAGAAAATTTAGATCAACACAGAACCAACCCAAATGGATGAATAATAGACTATTAGACCTTTTAGGAAAAAGAGAGGAATATATCGAAAAATAAAGAAAGGCGAAATTCACCTACTTGCTTACTATCAGAATCTATCAAGAGAGGTTAAAAAATGTATAAGGACAGACAAAAGAAATTATGAAATCAGGATAGCCAATGACTCAAAAAATAACCCTAAGGCTTTTTACCAGCTATATAAATCTAAAGTTAGAGATAAAATAGGCCCCCTTAAAACTTCGATAGGAGAAATGACAGAAAATGATTTAGAAATGTGCAGTACATTAAATAGTCAGTTTCTATCCGTTTTCACTAATGAAAATTTGGCACAGATTCCAGAAGTCCGTAAGGTATAGAGATAGTATAGAAAATAGGTTAAGTACGGTTACTATAAGTAGAAATGATGTGCTTAAGGAAATTGACAGACTGAAACCTCAGAAATCGCCTGGTCCCGATGAGGTATATGCCAGAGTATTAAAAGAATGCAGAGATGAGTTAAGTTACCCATTAACATTTCTTTTTAACAATTCATTAGAAACAGGTATAGTTCCAGAAGCTTGGAAGCTTGCAAATGTAGTTCCGATTTTCAAAAAAGGTGATAAATCAATAGCATCCAATTACCGTCCCATTAGTCTCACTTCAATCATAGGAAAGCTACTAGAGTCAATTATTGCTAGGAAAATGAGAAACCACTTAGAAACATTTAACTTAATCAATTCTTCTCAGCATGGATTCACACAGGGACGTTCTTGCCTTACTAATTTGCTTAGTTTTTTCTCAGAGGTATATGAAGCAGTAGATAATGACAAGGCATACGATATTATATATTTAGATTTCAGTAAAGCTTTCGACAGAGTCCCTCATGAGAGATTGATGAGAAAGGTTGAGGCACATGGTGGGGCGTTGTTGGGATGGATTAGGTCATGGCTAATTGGTAGGAAACAGAGAGTCAGCATAAATAGTACCAAGTCAGAGTGGGGAGCAGTCAAAAGTGGTGTCCCCCAGGGATCGGTATTAGGTCCACTGTTGTTTCTTATATACATAAATGACCTAGATTTAGGTATAACTAGTAGGATAAGTAAATTCGCAGACGATACTAAAATAGGGAGATCAATTGATTCAGATAGCGATATAGAGTGCCTCCAAAGGGATCTAGATACCTTACATGAATGGTCAGTAAATTGGCAGATGAAGTTTAACATTGACAAATGCAAGGTATTAAAGATAGGGAAGATGCAAACAAATGTTAAATATAAACTAGCTAATTTAGAATTAGAAAATTCAGATTGCGAGAAAGATCTAGGTGTGTTTGTTAGCAATGATTTGAAGCCTAGAAAACAGTGTATAAGCGTTCGTAATAAGGCAAACAGGATTCTCGGGTTCATCTCTAGGAGTGTGAGTAACAGAACTGCTGATGTTATCTTAAAACTTTACTTGTCATTAGTGAGACCCCATATGGATTATGCTGTCCAATTTTGGTGTCCTTATTACAGAATGGACATAGATTCATTGGAGAGAGTACAGCGTAGAATGACAAAAATGATCCATAATATTAGAAATCTTTCGTATGAAGAAAGGTTGAAGAAATTAGGTTTACATTCGTTAGAGAGACGCAGAGTTAGAGGGGATATGATAGAGGTGTTCAAGTGGGTTAGTGGGATTAACAAAGGGGACATGACAAATGTACTAAAGCTCAGTGATAGCGAAAGAACTCGTACCAATGGTTTCAAATTAGATAAATTTCGTTTCAGAAAAGATATAGGCAAATATTGGTTTGGTAACAGAGTTGTAGATGGGTGGAATGGACTACCAAGTGCTATAGTGGGATCTAAAACTGTAGGGAGCTTTAAGATAAAATTGGATAAGCATATGGACGAGAAGGGTTGGGTGTGAAGGGGGATCAGCCGGGTTGGGCCAATCAGCGCTCTGCAGACCCCCATAATCCTGCGTTAATCTCTAACCGTTTTGGTAAGATGATCCTCAGGGTATTAGAGTGTGAAGCCTATAATTGGGCTTTGTAATTGAATTGGGGTTGTGTGGGACAGGGATCTGCCTTGCTTAGGCCAATCGGCTTTCTGCAGACTCCCATTTTCTTATGTTCTTATGTTCTTATGTTCTAAAACATTTTCTACTACACTGTTCATTTTATAAAGCATGCAGAATAAAAGATCCAGGGTTCCAACAGCCTTATATTGAAAATGAAAACCAAGTCATCGGACATCTTTTATTTAACAAAGAAATAAGCGATAGAGTGAAATAGACAATCTATCAAATGTGGAGAGTACGAGAGAAAAAATTGAAAGAACTGAAATAAGAAGACTGAAGAGAGAAGAAACAAGAATGAAGGAAGACGAGAGAAGAAACAAGACTGAAGAGAGAAGAAAGAAGATTTCAGAAAAAGGGATGAAAAATGAGATATATTTATTTTTAGACAAATGAGCACGTCACAAAAAGAAAAATAACAAAACCTCTTAGGGAAGTGCCGACGTTAAGGCTAAACTTCCCGAATTCCAACTGAACTGAACTGAGCTTTGTGGTAATGCACTGATACTAGGTACAGCACAAATTAAATCCCAATAATATCTTCCCATTAACATATCGCGATTTGAACCCGGGTCCATTGGATTACCAATCCAGTGGCAAGACCACTCCACCTCAGCTCCCCGCCATGGAGTGGCTTCGGTCACCCAGGCTTTATTGTGGTCGGCAGGGAGGGATCTGTGGGGGGCGCTCGGTTATGGCCTTGGAATTGCTCGGGGCCTTGGGGCTGTTCGGCCAGGCAGCTTGGGGAACAACAACAACACTGTAGCGTGTAGCCTAGGCTATATCAAAGAAAACGGAACAACAAAGAAAAAAACAACTCTAAAATCTCTGTGAAAGTGAAACTAGAATTTTACCCGGTATAATCCTGTGTAGCGGGTGGACCTGTACATAGGATATATCTCAATAATTTGGTAAGGTTACAATATTTGTTTACATTTTACACTCATAAATAGTCCACTAATATACTAGGTTAGGTTAGGTTAGGTTTTGGTTAGGTTAGGTTAAAAATATTGTTCAATGTTTCTTAGTAAATAGGCATCTGAAAAACAGTTCGTCCCGCTACACAGGATCTTACCTTTTACCCATATCGGTAGCATTCAAGGAGACTACATCAGGACTCTTCTTCTTCTTACCTCTGACCGGTTATAAGCTATCCTAGTATTTACTAGCCTATACCCCTTTGAAAGGACATTAGCCTAACCTAACGTATCCTAGTATTATGGGTGGGGGCTGCCGCCCCCACACCCCCGCTATTTGACATCTTTGACAGATTTTTGGTGTATTTTTCTTTGAAATCAGGTTTTTTCAAGTTATCGATCATGAAAATCCTCCATGCGGACTATAGGCCTAATGAGAAAAATATGGCGATTCTATTGGTCGCTATTTTCCCTAATAAATTGTTTCTAATAAGGCGGATGTAGTGTCCTTGACTATTATCCCCATATCTTCTCTCTCTCCTTGCTTAACCCTGTCGCTCCTGTCATCCTGGATACCCAGGCACTCCCAGCAGATATGCAGCATTCGAACATGAATCCCAGAAGTTAATCCTACATTCCATCCTACCGTCCTACGCCTCCACGAAGCCAGAACACAACTCATCGCCTAAATACTGCACTGTAACACTTTCGAAAAGGGCGCCGATCAAGCGGTGGGAAGACACAAAATCATCATATGGCAATAGCCTAGTCAACTATCGCTATCCAATAGGCTATTAGGCCTAGCCTATTGAAAACTAGGCTAGCCTAGGCTTACCTTAGTGCTTAGTGGTAGGCTAAGCCTAGCCTAGCCTACTTTTCAATTTCCAAGCATTGAATTAGCCTAGCCTACATCATCAATTCCTAGATTAGGCCTACTCTCTAAAACGGCAACTCATGTTTTATTATTCATAGACATAGTTCGAACTGATTAACAGTAAATTCTTCAGCTGGTTAACTTCGAAAAAGTGCTCGAAGCTCACCGAAGTAGGCTAGCTGTCATTGAAACCGAGTAGGCTAGAGCGATTTGACCCCGAGTAAATTGGGTTAGTTTCTTAATTAGTAGACAATTATCGTCCTCTTAATTACAACTCACCATCTTACAGTAGCCCAGGAGATCCAGATTGTATTGGTTGGTTGTATGGGAGGCGGGGAAATTGGTGTAAATTGACGAAAAAAAGTGCAAAATTCGCCTCAGCTGGGTTTACGTCGAGTTCAGCGTCGGCTAGCTGATAATCCACACATAAACCAAAATATATAAATAAACTATAAAAATAGATAATAATTGTATATTTGCAGTTTTGTATGTATTAAAAAACTATAATTAATGTTAATTTTGCCAGCATCGGGTGAAATATGTTGCGGTAATTATTATATTTATATACTAAAATCTGTGTTTGCACATAGTATTTTAGACATAATGTATTTTAGACATAATTATAAATATCCATGCAATTATTAACCAAAATAATGTTAATTTAGGCAACGTTATGAGGAAAATATTGCCAGCAGAAATGTCAGTCATATATACAAATTTAGGCTGTCACACAATTGAATATACAAAATAATATATATAATCTTTTCATATTCAACCAGTATTCAAAAACACTTAAAATATTAACTATTTTTTCGTTGTTTTTTGGAAATGTGGTTCTCGTGCGGTTCTAGTGCATTTCCTTCTCTCTTTCTCTATCCTTTCCGCATGTGAGTTCGAGATCTCGACTGGCTTTATTACATTTTACGTAATTTAACCGTATATTAGAGGACTTAGGTAACTATGCTGTGATTTTGTATGTGTATGGGTATTGTAGGTGTCTTTATAGAGGGTGGGTTTATTGATGTAGTGAGGGTTTGGTGTGTTAAATAAGGAAATGTGGTGGGACTTACAATGTTTACCCAAGTTTCGGTGACACTACCAGCCGTAGAATTTGAAGTTCCGCTTATTTTCGGTTATAATTGTTCATTATATTGTGTGTTTTTCAACTTCATTATTCGTGATTGTGCATGCTTTTATTTTGTGTTAGGCCTAGTGTAGGCCAAATTGGATTTAACATGGGTAGCCTAAGTTGGTTAACCCATTTCATTTCATTTTCTATGGAGCTCATCCTGGAATCTTTACGACTCTGAACCTCACGATTCTATACAGGACTGGTTATTTGTATCGGCACTAACTCAGAGAAGAGTGTTGAGAGGGGTGAAGGGGTGTTGGAGAGCCAAAGTTGCCGGGAGTAACGATGTTGGTAAGGGTAGAAGTGAGGAACTGCTGCAGCAGTATCGGGATGTGTTAGATAAAGTTAGGATGAAGGGAGGTATCCCTGTAGTACATTGTATCCTACCCAGAAGAGGAGTTCCCAAGGAATGGACATCCAGGGCGATTGGTGTCAATTGCCGTTTGGAGAAATATTGCAAAGAAAAAGCAATACCATTCATTGATAACTGGGCAGTGTGCCAAAATTCGCCCATTTTCTTCGTGATCCCGAACCTAACATTGAAAAAATATTGATACTGAAATAGGCTAAGAGCCTGTGACTGTCCCGGGGCGGCCGGGAGCCCCGCTAAACCTGCCATTCTATTTCTACATTACACTCATCAAACGATAGTTGCTCTGCTCTACACTGTACTCTACATTGGCTATGATCTTAGAACTATTATATATCACCTGTATTGAAGTCCAAATGCAGCTACTAATGTAAATATAGACGGATAAATCCAGAGCTCGAGTCATGAGAGCGATTTGTTTACACTGTGAAAACACAACTTGTTCGGTTCGGATGAGGTGACTGACTTTAGCACCAATATAACAAATATATATTACAATAAGGAAACAGCCATCGTTCATAGAACGAACTCCTGGATGGGAGAGTCCGCTAAAACAAACAACCAATGTACCCCTACACTCCGATGTTATATTGCGCTGAAGGCTGAGTCAAGACGAACACAACTACCGTAATTTTATTGGCACTCGAATGCTCAATAATATGTAGATTAACCCGTGGAGCCCCGGCTAGTTTTGTAATGTTTGCGCACCAGAACCCGGCCGGTTTTCAAAAAATGGTTTTATTCCAGAAACAATAGCGAATGGGTTAGGAATGAAGGAAAAACCACGAAAAACCGCTCAAAAAGCTTAAAAAATGGTCCTACAGAGCCCCCGAAAACGGATTTTATAAGAGTAAAAAATTGAAGGCAATTATCCCAAAAAAACAGGTTTTTGCGCGCTCGCGCGCACGCACGTGGACTTTGAGAGTTTTCAACCATCGGCACGGTTGCGTGGGATACGTACACAGTTCCCATACAAATCTGAGCCCTCTTGAGTGGCTACACCTGAGGTTACGGTCGGCGCAATTAGGGTGACGCGCCAGGCGCGTCTCTGGGGCTGTGCGTTACATACATCGCCGACGCGTCAGGCGCGTCGCTGGGGCTGTACGGGTTAAAGGATAATAATAGGTATTTATCTAAAACTATGTATATATTAACTAAACTACTACATGTGTTTAATATATTGACTGAATTTCACAGAAATTAATACACTTACACTTAGTTACACTTAGTTGTATTCCGTCCGTTAGTGACACAGTTGAGCTGGGGCTCCACTGCGACCAGGCAGCTCCGTTTCTTCCACTCTCCATTCCAGAAGTCGGTTGGAGTTGGTGCTGGGGTATCCTGGTGTTGGTGGCCGGTCCGGTATTTTGGCCAGCCACATGTCCAAGTGTTTCTTGAAGGTGTCTGGAGACACCCCGGTCATGTTCCTGAGAGGGGCTGGTATACAGTTGAACAGTCTGGTTCCATTGTATGTAAAGCTGTGATGGATCAGGGATTTGATTTTTTGTGTTGATCCCGGCGTAGTCCTCACATAGCACAGCCTCCCTCGCCTTTGGTGCCGAGTCTCTTGGATGTTTGGATTTGGTACCTTTTTTTCCAAAATCTTCCAGACGTAGATGATGATGTATCTCTCCCTACGTCTTTGAAGTGAGTACAGCTGCAGCTCCTTAACCCTTAATTAGCGGCGAGCAACATAAGTCGAGTTAAAAAAAGCTGGACTATGTGGCGGCGCTCGACATAGGTCGAGTGGCAATTTCAGCACGTAATGTGGCTGAGAGAGAGAGACAAGTGGTGGCAGGAGACTAGCGAGCGTATGACTGCTCCAGACCACCGCGGCGAACCTACTGACACAAATCTCAGCTCCCTCCTCCCTCTCTCACTCGCTACATACTCAATTATGTACCGAAAGTACCGAATTACCTGCTTTTTGCACTCGCGTTGCACGGTTATTGCAAGAAAACTATCCATCATACAAGGATCGTTATGGTGTCATTCGAAAGCTCTGTTTATGCCCTTTCAGGGATAGGTACTTGTTTTACGTTCTGGGTCTTATTTAGGCATGAAAATGATCACGTAAACAGCCCTATTTTGGCTAAAAACACCCCGCTGTGCGGTACATATAAATAAACCGCATAGGCCGCTCGTAAGGTGTTAAGTCTCTCCCAGTAGTTAAAGTGTTGAAACCCATGGATTTTACTGGTGAATGTCCTCTGGGTGGCTTCAATTTCTGTTATTTCTTCTACTTTTTGGGGAGACCAGAGCTGGGAGCAGTACTCCAGTCGTGGTAGGACCAGTGACTTCCACAGTGTTAGCATACACCTCTCATTTCTTTTGTGGAAGGTTCTCAGGATCCAGCCTGCTATTTGTTTTGCTGTTGTTGTGGCTTTGGTAATATGCTGGGAAAAAGTGGCGTCACTGCTCATATTTACTCCCAAGTCCTTCACTGTGTCCTTGGCGGTAATTTCTTGCTGTCCACTTTTGTAGTTGGTGTCGTTTTGTAGTGCTCTCTTGTTCCCGTACCTTAGAAGCTCGAACTTGTCTCCGTTTAGGGCCATGTTGTTTTCTTGCTGTCCACTTCAGGATTTTGTCCAAGTCTTGTTGTAGTAGCTGAGCATCATGTTGCGAGGTGATTTTCTTCATGAGTCTGGTGTCGTCTGCAGACGATGTGGCTGTTGAGTGTTCCAGGTCCCTGTCGATGTCTCCTATCATGATGAGGAATAGGAGAGGTCCCAGTACTGATCCTTGTGGTACTCCGCTGATGACCCCACCTGCTTCTGATAGGCTTCCTTGAACCGTGACTCTTTGTTTTCTGTTGGTGATGAAGCTGTGGAGCCATCTTCCAAGGTCTCCCCCTATTCCCAGTGATTTGAGTTTATGTAGAAGGATCCCATGGTCCACCTTGTCAAAAGCTTTGGCGAAATCTAGATATATGACGTCTACATTTTCTCCGTCTTGAATATCCTGTAAGATTTTGTCGTAGTGTGATAGTAGTTGTGAGAGGCAGGAGCGGCCTTTTCTAAAGCCATGTTGCCCCTCGTTGAACGCCTTGTTATCTTCCAGGAAGCTGACCATCTTAGCTCGTATTGTTCTTTCTATGATTTTAATAAGATGTGACGTCAGCACCACTGGTCTGTAATTTTTGGCTATGCCTTTACTACCCCCTTTGTGTATTGGTGTGACATTACCTTCTTTTAGGGATTGTGGTACATATCCAGTTTGGAGGGACTTGCTCCACAGCAGTTTTAGAGGCAGGGCTAGCTGATGTTTGCAGTTTTTTAGCAGTTGGGCATGAAAGCCGTCTGGTCCTGCCGCAGAGTTTGGTCCAATCTTGTCGATGGCTGCTATTATGTCCTCTGTTGATACTGTTACCGAGGAGAGTTGATGTGGTGTCCCTGGAGCGTTGCCAAAGAAAGTCGTTGCATTCTCGATTTTCTTGTCTTCATTTGGCGGGCTGAAGACACTTTCATACTGCTGTTTGAGTATCTTGGCCATTTCGGTTGGGTCACTCTCAAGTTCGCCCGTAGGTTTTGCAAGTGGTCCTATTGTTGAGGTGTTCCTGAGTCTCCTTTTTGCGTATGCATAGAAGAATTTGCTATTTACTCGTATGTTTGCAACTGCTTGGAGTTCTTCGCGTATTCTTTGCTCTTGGTGTGACTGGATGAGTTTACGTTCAACTTCATCGAGCTCTTCTTGTAGTTTGGTGATATTGTGCGCATAGCTGGTCTTCCTTTGCTTGGCTCTCAAGTACGTCCTTTTCTTCATTAGTATTTTTCTATCTCTGGGAATCTGCTTGATCTGCTTCCTGCTTGATTTGGGTGGTATGGTGTTTTTACAGGTCTCCAGGCATTGTTTCTGGAGGATACTGAGAGTTTCGTCGACGTTTTTATCTTCGAATAGTGCCCTCCAATCAGTTCCTGCCAGTTCTGCTCTCAGTCTGTCCCAGTCTATATCTTTGCTGTAGAAGTTGAGATCTTTCAGAGAGGTGCAGGGTATTTGGCTTGATTCCTGTTGACATCTTCTTGGTGGTGTGGGGTGCTAACTTTGATGAGGCTGTGGTCGGACATTATAGTTTTTACAGTTTCGTACGAGTGTACCAGGTCGAAGTTGTTGCCAAATAGTAAGTCCAGTGTGTTGTTGCCTCTTGTAGGTTCCTCGATGTATTGCTTCATGTATGCAGTGTCCATGATAGTCATTAGCTCCTTGGCTTGCTGTTTTTCATCCCTGGTTCCTCCATCTATTTTCATGGTTGCCCAATTGATGATGGGCAGGTTGAAATCTCCTGTGATGATAACATCTGTAGCGGGAGTTGGAAGATTTTGTAGGAGTGATTGTATCTTCTCTGTGACCTCCTTGAAAATTTCCCCTGTGGTGTTTGGAGGTCGGTACAAAATTATGATGAGCATGTCGGTTTGTCTTATGTGTACTGCTAGTAGCTCTGTTGTGCCGTTTGAGAATGCAACTAAAGTTTCGGTATTTGCAGCCATATCCTCCCTTAGGTAGAGTGCTACTCCTCCGTGGCTTCTGTCCTCTCTGTCGGCTCTGAATAGAGTGAAATTATGGATATTGATCTCTGCATCCAAAATGTTTTCGTTCAGGTGTGTTTCTGTGAGGGCTAGAAAAATTGAGTTGTCTTCCTCTGCAATTTCTTCCAACATAGGGACTTTACATTGATTGTTTCGTGGGTAAAGTCCTCTGATGTTGCCCACAAAAAAACTAGTTAGTGGTAGTTGCACCTTCCTCTGTGGTTCATGTCTGGCCCCTCGGTTTGGGCTAGGAATCTCTCCATTATCACTTGAGACCGTTTTTCCACTTTCAGAAGACGTCCCATTACTACCTCTAAAAAAGCACCTTGGTCGGGCATAGCCGTGTGTACCTTGCTGGTCTGACCTTGTGAGTTTGCTGGATGGTTGGCCAGCTTCTGAGGGCATTGCGTTGGCTTTCTAATTTTTCCTCATGTGTTGGTGTGTAAGCAAATTCCCTTTGAATGTGTCCTGTAGCGTGTTCCCTTGGTTTGTTGACGTTGTTTCTGGGCGTCAGTATTTTGGTTCCCTTGATGTGTGGAAGATTGCAGTCTCTCATAGTACATGCCCTTTTGTTGAGTGAGATTCTGCATACATATGGGTGGTAGTCGATGCACTTCCATCCACGCTTGCAACCGATTCTTTCATCCCGCCCGTGCTTCATGAATTTTGCACATATTTTTGGGTGGGTGGTCTTGTTTGCATCCCATGCCCACTACTCCATATCGGCATTCATTTCTTAGGTAGAAATTGCATACTTCCATGCTTTTCCTCCTAATATCGGTGCCCCTGTATTCAGCTCTGGGCCTAGGTCTCCATGAATTTGTATTTACAGCACTAACCTCACCTGTTCTTCTGTATGTAGGAGCATTATGGCTGCATCCGTTGCATGTGGGGTGTGTGCTCGTTGGGGTCCCCGACCTCACCTGTCTTGCTGCATTTTGAGGAGGCTCTGCCGTGTCTGCTAGTGTTGCGGGGGGGGAGGCTATGGGCATCTGGCATTGTGATGCTAATATTTCCTGGTGTGTTCCCCAGACCTAGATCTAGGCCTATAGCCACGTTTGTTGTGTTACTGGTATGGGGGTTGTCACCGTCACTCTTGCCTACGGCTACTTCTGGGCTTTTGGGTAGGCCTTGGCCTAGGTCAGTGTCCCCAGTTAGTTCCTTGGTTGTTGGAGTATTGTCAGCTGGCGTGTTGGTGACAGCTTTGTTGCTCTGGAGCTGAACATGGATTTTTCTTACCTTACTTATCGTAATTTATCGTAATGTAAAATATTTATTTAAGTTTGAATGTTAGTTTTCTGATGAAAAATGATCCCAGTTAACCCCCCGCCAATATACACTATATTTGTTCGTATGTATTAATTTTATGGGGTCTCTAATTTCTCAAAAATAGTGAATGAATATCAATTTATGTGTTTGACAAAGAGCGCAAGACCTTGAGGCATAAGGTAAGTTATTAATTAGTACGATTTTATGATGAATTATTGGTTTTTCAGGGGTATATATGTGGTTGGATTAATGGTAAACAACGAACCAATATCAGCTATGTTTTCCATTGTGGTGTTTCCGAGAATAATCCAATGATGACGTCAAATTAGCTTGCCGCCAATCAACTGTGGAACACTTGGAAATGTGTTTAGCTGTTATTTACCGATATATTTGTGGAAAATAGAGTTAATTAAGGGGCTGGAATATAACATTGACTTCATGTGAATTGCGAGTGCCCTACACATTCTAAAATTGTGCATATTAATCTTGGGGAACTCATTATATATAAGGTATAAGTTCAAGGTGATACTTTGGATAAACCTGACTTCTGGCAAGCACCAAACAGCGATTTTGTATGTAGCCAAGCATATTATTTTTTCAGATAAGCCTAGGCCTAGTGTTGTATAGGCCTAGGCCTACTTGTATTAGCCTAGGCCTATGATGATAATGATGATTTGAAGCAGAAATGAGTAGCCTAGGCTGAGGCTAGGCGTATTAGGCTTAGGATAACCCATTATCCAACAATCTTAGGACTGCCTCCACTAGTGGGGCTATGTATAATTTATTGATAGGCTAATGAAGATCAAGGAAGATTTGAGGTTAAAGACAGTAAAAAATAAGGTTAGCTAGGCAGCTGGGAATCTGGTTCTGGTAGGCTAAGACTCAGAGCCCACTCTTAACCCGGGAACGGAGAAGGTCCTCAATTATGGTAATTATTTAGAAGATGACATTTTTTTCTAGTTATTAAAAACTTACTCTATGGTGTATTATATGATATATAGAAGCAATAGAACTGTTAAAATGACCTGGGAAGTGTATATTAAACTTAGCCTAGACCAACTCTGGATAAATCCAGAGCTCAAGTCATGTGAGCTATTTGTTTACACCGTGAAAACACAACTTGTTCGGTTCGGATGAGGTGACCGACTTTAGCACCAATATAACAAATATAAATTACAATAAGGAAACAGCCATCGTTCATAGAACGAACTCCTGGATGGGAGAGTCCGCTAAAACAAACAAACAACCAATGTACCCCTACACTCCGATGTTATATTGCGCCGAAGGCTAAGTCAAGACGACCACAACTACCGTAATTTTATTGGCACTCGAATGCTCAATAATATGTAGATTAAAGGATAATAATAGGTATTTATCTAAAACTATGTATATATTAACTAAACTATTCCATGTGTTTAATATATTGACTGAATTTCACTGAAATGAATAATGTAAAATATTAATTTAAGTTTGAATGTTAGTTTTCTGACGAAAAATTATCCCAGTTAACCCCCCGCCAAAATACGCGATATTTGTTCTTATGTACCAATTTTAAGGGGTCTCTAATTTCTCAAAAATAGTGAATGAATATCAATTTTATGTGTTTGACAAAGAGCGCAAGACATTGAGGCATAAGGTAAGCTAAGCTATAAATTAGTACGATTTTATGGTGAATTATTGTTTTTTCAGGGGTATATATGTGGTTGGATTAATGGAAAACAACGAACCAATATAAGCTATGTTTTCCATTGTGGTGTTTCCGAGAATGATCCAATGATGACGTCAAATTAGCTTGCCGCCAATCAACTGTGGAACACTTGGAAATGTGTTTAGCTGTTATTTACCGATATATTTGTGGAAAATAGAGTGAATTAAGGGGCTGGAATATAACATTGACTTCCTGTGAATTGTGAGTGCCCTACACATTCTAAAATTGTGCATATTAATCTTGGGGAACTCATTTTATATATAAGGTATAAGTTCATTAAACCTGACTTCTAGCAAGCACCAAACAGCGATTTTGTAAGTAGCCAAGCATATTATTTTTTCAGATAAGCCTAGGCCTAGTGTTGTATAGGCCTAGGCCTATGATGATAATGATGATTTGAAGCAGAAATGAGTAGCCTAGGCTGAGGCTAGGCATATTAGGCTTAGGATAACCCATTATCCAACAATCTTAGGACTGCCCCCACTAGTGGGGCTATCTATGTATAATGTATTGATAGGCTAATGAAGTTCAAGGAAGATTTGAGGTTAAAGACAGTAAAAAATAAGGTTAGCTGGGAATCTGGTTCTGGTAGGCTAAGGTAATTATTTATAAGATGACCTTTTTTTTCTAGTTATTAAAAACTTACTCTGTAACTCTATGGTGTATTATATGATATATAGAAGCAATAGAACTGTTAAAATGACTTGGGAAGTGTATATTAAACTTAGAAACATTTAACTTAATTCTTCTCAGCATGGATTCACTCAGGGGCGTTCTTGCCTTACTAATTTGCTTAGTTTTTTCTCAGAGGTATATGAAGCAGTAGATAATGACAAGTCATATGATATTATATATTTAGATTTCAGTAAAGCTTTCGACAGAGTCCCTCATGAGAGATTGATGAGAAAGGTTGAGGCACCTGGAATAGGTGGGGCATTGTTAGGATGGATTAGGTCATGGCTAATTGGTAGGAAGCAGAGAGTCAACATAAATGGTACTAAGTCAGAATGGGGATCAGTCAAGAGTGGTGTCCCCCAGGGATCTGTATTAGGTCCTCTGTTGTTTATTATATACATAAATGACCTTGATTTAGGTATAACTAGTAGGATAAGTAAATTTGCAGACGATACCAAAATGGGGAGAAAAATGTATTCAGTTAGAGATATAGAGTGTCTGCAAAGGGATCTAGATACCTTACATAAGAACATAAGAAAATGGGAGTCTGCAGAAAGCCGATTGGCCTAAGCAAGGCAGATCCCTGTCCCACACAACCCCAATTCAATTACAAAGCCCAATTATAGGCTTTACACTCTAATACCCTGAGGATCATCTTACCAAAACGGTTAGAGATTAACGCAGGATTATGGGGGTCTGCAGAGCGCTGATTGGCTTAACCCGGCTGATCCCCCTTCACACCCAACCCTTCTCGTCCATATGCTTATCCAATTTTATCTTAAAGCTCCCTACAGTTTTAGATCCCACTATAGCACTTGGTAGTCCATTCCACCCATCTACAACTCTGTTACCAAACCAATATTTGCCTATATCTTTTCTGAAACGAAATTTATCTAATTTGAAACCATTGGTACGAGTTCTTTCGCTATCACTGAGCTTTAGTACATTTGTCATGTCCCCTTTGTTAATCCCACTAACCCACTTGAACACCTCTATCATATCCCCTCTAACTCTGCGTCTCTCTAACGAATGTAAACCTAATTTCTTCAACCTTTCTTCATACGAAAGATTTCTAATATTATGGATCATTTTTGTCATTCTACGCTGTACTCTCTCCAATGAATCTATGTCCATTCTGTAATAAGGACACCAAAATTGGACAGCATAATCCATATGGGGTCTCACTAATGACAAGTAAAGTTTTAAGATAACATCAGCAGTTCTGTTACTCACACTCCTAGAGATGAACCCGAGAATCCTGTTTGCCTTATTACGAACGCTTATACACTGTTTTCTAGGCTTCAAATCATTGCTAACAAACACACCTAGATCTTTCTCGCAGTCTGAATTTTCTAATTCTAAATTAGCTAGTTTATATTTAACATTTGTTTGCATCTTCCCTATCTTTAACCCTTCTTTAGCAGGGTGTTTTGGGCTCATTTAGGCATATTCAGGCCCTCCTGAATGATCAATCAAGTATCTGCATGAAAAGAAATGAATTCGGGGTTTTGGCCGAAAAACGTCTACGCCTAGGCTACCGCATCTTTGTTATTTGGCTTGCTTCCGCATTCCCGCGCATCCCCAAGCGTAGATGTGTTTCGTACCTGTAGAATGGCGTTAAGTAGAGCTCTCTAAGTCAACTGGTTCAGTTGTGATGATGATTTCATTGGAGATAACTTTATGGCAAAAACAGCCACTTTACACTACTTTTCGATACTAAACAATAACATACAGGCACACACGAACAAGCGACGCACTCCTTGTGGCCGGAGATGTGGGGCGTCGGTCCAGCTGGCTGTTGTTTACATGCGTCGGACGTACGCCTCGCACACCAAGCTTACAGGCTTTGAGCTCATATGGGTGTCTCAGAGCCCTTCCGGGTAGCTCGGGTGTGTTTTTTATGGGTGTTTAAGAGCCCTTCCGGGTCTGAAGGGTTAATACCCAATCAGCGGGGGTGTGGGGGAGGCAGCCCCCACCCATAATACTATGATAGGTTAGGTAAGGTTGTTAGGTTAGGGTAATATCTTTTCAAAGTTGACTAAATAAAGTAAACTCTTAGATTGTTGGGGTATCTGAATTACAATTAACAATGCAAATGCTAATAAATGGTGCTTTCCTCATTTTCTAACAATATAATACACACTTACAAACCATTAAAATACAAAAATAAAATATATATATAACCTAAAATAACAGTTGTAGTTATGCAGAATTACTGAAAGCTTATAAACCATATATATACTGTAAATAACAAATAAAAAAATCCTTGAAAATTGCTGTGGTCCGGCTCCTTTATAATGACCCAATATTTTAGAACATAAAACCATAAGATTGCGGGAGGCGTGCATAAGGTCATGCGGCCTTCTGGAATAGCCTACAGAAAAATGTACATGTAATTATATTGTTTTGGATGACGCTTGGGCCGCAGCACAATTTGGCCGGCCTGTGTGATGCCGTAAGATAGACTTATTGAAATCAGCATCTATTTTGAATGTAGGCCTAGAGGGCCAAATTAGAGTTTTACCCCAAAATTTTGGCACCAACGCTGACGATAGGGAGAAGTGTATATTTTAATTATTTCACATTACTTTTAGGCGAGTATGGTGAGCGGCCCGAGTGACTACTCTTTCAAAAACGTAACGAGCATAACTGACCTTGTATATCACATGATAATGTCTACGAGGAAGGGGTTCTGTTTTTGGAATAATTTCATTTGGCAGCCTCCTATGAGCTGGATGAAGGCATATACATACTGTACATAGGCTACATACATAAACATTTAAGACTCCGTGCTCCGTACATATGTGCAGTTTCAGTCTCTTGTTCTAATGGCGGTGTTCCAGGCAACCCTGTTAAGGGCTGCTTCACTTGTCAAGTTTTTGGATTTGAGATCGGCACGTATAGTCCGATCCCAGGTCTTCCTCGGTCCACCCCTTGGTGCAGCTCCCTCCACAATCACAGACCTGCATTTTTTCACCCAATTTTGTTCATCCATTCTCTACATGTCCATACCATCCCAGTCTACTTGTACGCATCACTTCGCTAATACTCTTTATACCTAAGCGTCTCCTCAGCTCAACATTCGATGTTCTATCCTGCAGCCTGGCCCCACACATCTATCTCACCATTCTCATCTCATTACGTTCCATTCTGTTGACATCCTCTACTTTAACACCTTACGAGCGGGTGGTGGAGTACATTTCACTGTGCCGCTCAGCAGTTTTTTTTTACCATAAATGGGGTTGTTTCTGTGCTCTTTTTCATGCATAAACAAGACCCAGAGCGTAATACAAGTATGTATTTACCTAATTGTATTTACCTAATTGTAGTTTACAGGAGTTGAGCTAAGCTCGTGTTGTCCCGTCTCTCAGTCTACTTTTTATCCAATTTTTTCTTGAAAATATGGATGTTCCTTGCCCCCACCACCTCCTCCTCCAACCCATTCCATTTGTCAATACATCTATAGGGGAAGCTAAACTTCCTGATATCGTTCTTGCAGGTAGGTCTTTTTACTTTGTAGCTGTGGCCTCTAGTTATTCCTGTATCCATAATTAATATATCCTCCCTATCCAGCCTCTCCAGCCCCCGGGTACATTTGTACATCATTATCATGTCTCCCCTCTCTCTCCTCTCTTTTAGACTCGGTAGATTTAATTTGTCTAGCCTCCCTTCATATGGCAGTTCTCTGAGACTTGGAACCAATCTAGTGACTGCTCTCTGGATTCTTTCTAACTTGTGAATATGCTTCTTTAGATGCGGGGACCACACCACTGCTGCATACTCCAATCTTGGTCTAATCATACTCTTCATAATTTTCGCTACCATGGTCTCATCCAAATAGTTCAGAGCAACTTTCATATTCCCGGCCATTGCATACATTCCGCTAAAGAGCCTGAAAGGCTCTTTAGCGGAATGTACGCCCTGAAAGGGCGTAAATTGAGCTTTCCAATGACACCCGAACCATCCTTCTACTATCACTGGTTGTCTTACAATGATCGTGCAACCGAAGGGCAAAATCGCTAAGATACGGTAATTTCTTTATATAATTACGTATGTAGCGAGGGAGTGAGGGTGGATGTAAGTGGAGTAAATCTCAGTAGGTCCACGGCGGCCGTGGCAAGCGGTCATGAGGTAACCCATGCTCCTCCAGTCACTCGTCTCTCTCTCAGAGCCAATATTACGCCAAAATTGCACTCGGACTTAAGTCGGGCCCCGCCACATAGTCCAAATTTTTCGATACGGACTTAAGTCGGGCCCCGATCTTTCAGGGTTAACGGCCCATGTTTCTGAGGCATACATCCTTGCACTTTTAACACATGAGGCATACACCTATCCCTTCAGTGGGAGAGATATTCTTTTCATGGTCAGAATTTGCAGCAGTTCTCTGAACTTCCCCCAGCCATATCTATTTCTAGCAACATTCCCCCCCCCCCCCCCCCCCCCCCGAGACAATGAATGGAGGAAGGAAAAACACAGATAAAACAAAAAGGTCCATGTGCCTAAAGGCATCCTCCATTCATAAAATGTTTGTAACAACTGGATTTAAACATTTGTAGATTGTAAGTTTGTGGAAAGCAATTCGATGGAAGTTAATTCCAAAGCGTAGTAGCTCTGGGGATAAATGAATTCTGATAAGCAGAAGTTCTGCATTGTGGAGGAGAAAGTGTAAATTCATGGGCACTCTCAGCTGCCCTAGTTCTACAGGGAAAGATGTGGAGAGGCGGCACAATTGAAGCAAGTTTCTCGGAACAATTGCTGTGAAAATATCTGTAGAATAATGCAAGGGATGCAACGTTTCTTCGTATGGATAATGTAGGAAGGTCCTGTGTGATTGCAGGGTTATTGATTAATCTAATAGCTTTATTTTGAATTTTGTCCAACTGCCTCAATGCAATGAATTTTAGCCCAGCCTCGGAGTCCCCAGGGGGGGGGGACCATAAATGCCCCCTCACCCGACCGACCATCCCCTGACGACCCCACACAATTACCTGGACCTCGGCCTGTTACTCTTTCTATTAATTTCTGCAACATTCGCGGACTTTCCTCTAACTTTCACTCTGTTGAGCACCATCTCTCCTCCTACAAACCTGATCTTCTCTTCCTCACCAAAACCCAGGTGTCTGTAGCAACATCCAGCAACCCCTTCTCTGTATCCTCCTACTTTCTCTATCCTAGTTTCAAAGCCAAAGGCGGATGTTGTGCATATGTGCACAACAAACTCACTTGCTCTCGTGTTCCCGATTTCGACTCCTCTGAATTCTCAACTTTATGGCTCAAACTTTCCTGTCATTCTCTTACTAAATATTTCTGTGCTGTCTATCTTTCCCCTAACTCTACCAACTTTCCTAAATTCTTTGACTATCTAAACTCTACAGTGGAACACATTCTATCCATTTCTCCTTTCTCAGAAATCTCCATCTTAGGAGATTTCAACGTTCACCACCGCCAATGGCTCTCCTCTCACACTACTGATCCACCTGGTGAACAAGCCTACGTCTTTTCTATCCTAAATGACCTAGAGCAGTTAGTTCAACAACCCACCCATATCCCGGATCGCATCGGAGATCAGCCCAACATTCTTGACCTGTTTCTAACCCTTCTTCTTATACTGTCGATCTTTTCTCTCCTTTGGGCTCCTCTGACCATAAACTTATCTCTGTCACCTGTCCTATCTCTCCAGTACAGCCACCCGATCCTCCTAGCCGGCGGCGCTTGTGGCACTTTGGCGTTGCCGACTGGGAGGCTCTTCGGCAGTACTTCTTTGATTTCCCATGGAATGATTTCTGCTTCCATGGCCGAGGACCCTCGGAGAGTGCTGAACGCATTACCGAGGTAATCCTATCGGGCATGGAAGCATACATTCCATTCTCTTTCTCTCAGACTAATGCTAAAAAATCTTGGTTTACTCACGCCTGTTCTACTGCTGTCCGCAATAAGGAGGAAGCATTCAAACGGTACCGTCGCCTTAAAACTCAAGACTCTCATTCTTCATATGTTTCTGCCCGGAATCAAGCCAAATCTGTTCTTCGACTTGCCAAACACTCTTTCATCAATAATAAATGCACTGAACTATCCAACTCTAGCTCTTCCCAAGCTTTCTGGCATCTAGCCAAAAACCTCTCCAACAATTTCTCTTCCTCGGCTTTCCCTCCCCTTTCCCACTCTGATGGCACAACCATCACTTCTTCCTCTGACAAAGCTAAACTCTTCGCTCAAACTTTTGCTAGAAACTCCACCTTGGATGATTCCGGTGCTATTCCCCCCTCTCCGCCCTCCTCTCTCTTACTTATGCCTAATATCTTAATCTCTTCTAAAGATGTACTTTCTACCCTCTCTGGGCTTAACACTAATAAGGCGTACGGTCCGGACGGTGTTCCTCCTGTTGTTCTCAAAAACTGTGCTTCCGTGCTGACTCCCTGCCTAGGCAAACTCTTTCGTCTCTGTCTATCCTCTAACGTCTTCCCTTCATGCTGGAAGTTTGCTCACATTCAACCTGTCCCAAAGAAGGGTGACCGCTCTCAACCCTCCAACTATCGTCCAATTGCTCGTATCTCTTGTCTTTCTAAAGTTTTTGAAACTATTCTTGCTTCCAAATTTCTTAAGCATTTCTCTTCTCATAATCTGCTCTCAGATCGCCAGTATGGCTTCCTTAAGGGTCGCTCTACTGGTGATATTCTTTCATATCTTACTAACTCTTGGTCATCCTCCTTTCGGGACTTCGGTGAGACTTTTTCTATTGCACTAGACATATCGAAAGCCTTCGATAGAGTCTGGCATAAATCTTTAATTTCTAAACTACCCTCCTTCGGTTTCTATCCCTCCATCTGTGCCTTTGTCTCTAATTTCCTTTCCGGCTGTTCCATAGCTGCGGTTGTGGACGGCCATTGTTCACTTCCTCACCCTATAAACTCCGGTGTTCCTCAGGGCTCTGTCCTATCTCCTATTCTCTTTCTAATTTTTATAAATGATCTCCTTAACTGTACCTTAATTCCCATCCATTCATACGCAGACGACTCAACCTTACACTACTCCATTAGTTTTTCAGAACGCCCCAGCCAGCAATCCCTCAACGACAAACGTAATGAAGCCATAGAACTCTTAAATTCTGATCTAAATACTATTTCCAATTGGGGCAGAGAAAACCTTGTTAACTTTAATGCTTCCAAAACCCAATTTCTCCATCTATCTACCCGTCAGGATCTCCCAGCGGACTATCCCTTATTCTTCAACAATACAAAAATCAACCCTTCATCTTCTCTCAATATTCTTGGTGTCTCTTTTTCTTCTGCTCTCATTTGGAAGGACCATATTACCAGTCTTGCTAAGGCAGCCTCCCAGAAGCTGGGTGTGCTCAACCGCCTTAGGGGGTTCTTTTCCCCTGCACAGCTTCTTGCTCTGTACAGGGGCATAGTGCGCCCTTGTATTGAGTATTGTTCACATGTGTGGGGAGGTTCCTCTCACACCGCTCTCCTAGACAAAGTTGAAAGGAAGGCCTTTCGTATCATTAACTCCCGTCCACTCACCAACTCTCTGCAATCTCTCTCTCTCCGCCGCAATGTTGCATCTCTCTCGCTATTCTATCGCTACTATAATAATCAGTGTTCCTCAGAGCTATCCCAGTGCATACCACCTCCTTTACGTAGGGCACGTGGTACCCGTCTTGCAACTCAATCCCACCCCTACTCTGTGCAACTCTCCAACCCAAGAGTGAAACGTTACTCTCAAACTTTCTTCTACTCAACATCTGAGCTCTGGAACTCTCCCAGAATCAGTCTTTCCCTCTTCCGATGACTTAAATTGCTTCAAACTCCGTGTGTCCAGGCATTTTGGCTCGAACGTCCCTTGATTTTGGCCCTGTCACTCTTTCAACTATGGGGGAGGCACTCGCTATAGGCAGTTATGCCTTTTGCCTCCCTCAATCACATAGAAAGAAAAAAAACAAAACAAAAAAAACACTCCACTTCCACTCCACAGAGGTGAACAGTAATCCATCTGAGAACGCACATGACTTATATATTACGGCCAACTGCTCGTCAGTGAAGAATTCTCGAACTCTACAGGAGTCCCAGTTTTTTAGAGGCATTCTTAGCAATGCTTCTAACATAATGTGTCCAGCTCAAGTTAGTAGTTAATGTTACACCGAGAATGTCAATACTAGGGGAAGTGGGAATATTTACATCATTAAAAAATATATGGGAGTCAGTGAGATTCTGTCGGTTAGAAAATTGAATGTACAGTAAAAGTCCTTTAATCCGACGACCGATGATTCGAATCTCCCAATAGTCCGAATTTTTCAATTTGAGGCCAAATCCGAATTCACCCGATGGTCCGAATTTCAAGAAGTCCCAAAGTCCCCTTTTTGAGGCATTAGTCCACTCAAATGACACATAATGGAGCACACACATATCATATGTTCATGAATTAACTTTAAAAGTTTACCATTGTCATACTAGCCTATTACCAACTTCAAAACATTCAGATTAATGGTCAAAGGAAGCTACTGATATAAACGTAAACACCACATCGTCTGCTAGAGAGTTTGTTTTGCTCTTGAACGCATCCTTGGGACGCTCCGATGCGCTACTGGCTTGCACCGCATTTTCTGCAAGCGCATTCAGTCTTGAGCTTGAAAACGCACCTTTGGACGTTCCGATACGCTACTATTTATAGTTCAGTGATCGGAGCGTCCCAAGGGTGCTTTCAAGATAACAAGACAAGGGTGCTTCCAATACAATATAATATAACAGAGCACGTCACGAAAGGAAAATTACAAGAACCTCTCAGGGAAGTGCCGTTGTTAAGGCATTACTTCCCGAACCACATCTGATCTGATCTTCAAGAGCAAGACAAACTCGCTAGTAGACGATGCGGACATATGGTGTTTACGTTTATATCAGCAGATTCCTTTGACCATTAATCTGAATGTTTTGAAGTAGGTAATAGGCTACAATGACAATGGTAAACTTTTGAAGTGATTTCATGAACATATGATATGTGTGTGTGTCATTTGGGTGGCCTAATGCCTCAATGTTTTCGTCAGGCCATTAATACACAGGTTAATAGGGGTAAAGTCCGATAATCCGAAAAATCCACTAATCCGAACGAGGGCCGGTCCGCTGCCCTTCGGATTAACAGAAGTTTACTGTACTTGGTTTTCTGTGCATTAAAGGAAACTAGATTCTTTTGTCCCCATCCATTAATTTTAGAAAGGTCTTGGTTCAGAGAAATTGCAGTGTTTATTTTTGAATTTATAAGATCGGGTTGGGTGAAAGAATTGGTAAATGTGAAGGAACTGTGGAGTGTCGAGTCATCTGCGTAGGAATGTATTGGATTATGAGTGGTAGATAAGAGATCATTGATATGAATGAGGAACAGAATTGGGGCCAAAACTGATCCCTGGGGAACACCAGCATTTATTGAGTGAAATTGAGAATAAAGGCCATCTACCATTACACGTATTTTTCTGTTATGAAGATAAGAAATTAGTGGAACTAATGATGCAAGGCCGTAGTGTGACATCTTCGACAATAAGGATTGATGCCAGACTCTATCAAATGCCTTTGATATATCCAGTGCTATTGTATGTGTTTCACCATGTTGGTCTGTAGCTTGGTTGATTTGATGCGTAAGAAGGCAAAGAATGTCTGCAGTTGATCGACATCGTCTAAAACCATATTGCCTATCACTGATTAATTTATTATTGTCAAGATGCTTAATTATGTGATTATTTAATATAATTTCAAAGACTCTACCAAGAGTGGAAGTTATAGCTATTGGTCTGTAGTTTGATGGATCTGAAGAGGCACCTTTTTTAGGAACTGGATGAATGTTTGCTTCTTTCCAGGGTACTGGGAAGCATGAGGTATGAGTACACAGACGGAAATTTTTGCCAATACAGGAGCGAGCACCAAGGAGCAATTCTTAAGTACTATTGGAGGAATTTCATCTGGACCAGGAGCCTTATCTACCGAGAGATTCTGCAAAATAGTTTTGACATGTCTGGTGTGGATCTTAAGTGAGGGAATTTCAGGCGAATTAAAATTAAGTACAGGGACATCTTGATTTATTTCATCTAAGGTTGAGTTGGAGAAAATATCCGCAAGAAGGTTAGCTTTACCTCGTGGGTCACTTACAAGATTGCCAGTCGGAGATTTTAATGGTGGAATGGATGAAGCAGTAGTGAAGTTGGATTTGAATGAGTTAAGAGTAGACCAAAATATTTTGTTATCATTTGGATTATTTAGAAGTTTATTTGCCTGCTTGTGGAGAAAGTTTGATTTAGTTAGGTTTAATACAGTTTTGGCATGATTTCTGATGTTTCTAAAGTAATTAAAGGCTTCATGTGTTTTTTATCTTGTGTATGCATTGTGGTAGCCTCGGCCTCACTACCGGCAGAGATGGTATCTCCTAGGTAACAAAACTTGTCTACCAGCTCCAATGACTCATTTCCAAAATTCACAGCCACAGAATCATCATTTAACACAAGCTTGCCCTTGCACACTACGCACTCAAATTTCTTGATTTCTGACTTATCCTTCGGCAGGGGTCCTTTTATTCTACTACAGCGCTTACTCCCATGGTGCACCCAACATCGACAGATGCTACACCTGAGGCTTTTATCATCTCAGCGACAATGTCAGAGCACCCTGGAGCTTTACCGTCCTTCATTTTATTGATTGCGTCGCTCACTGCAGCTGGTGCTATCAAAGGACGGGGTCCAGATATTGTTTTTTTCGATACTTATGAGTCAGTATCCTAATTGCTGAAATAGTAATTTTGTATTTATTGATTAACAATATAAGATTTCTTTGAATTCAGAATAATAATACAGTCTATCCTTCTACAGTTGAGGCAAGATGACGAACTCAAAGGGTTTGCGACGCGGTACGCGAAACATGTTTTCGCGTGCCTTCAAGAAGAACGGAGTAGAGCATCTCTCCACCTTCCTCCGGGTCTACAAGGTCGGAGATATTGTCGACCTCAAGGTGAGCATATGGTGATTTGTATGTTATTCCTTATAATAAGTGACAAAAATATTGATGTAACTCATAATTACTGCAGGATATGGCAATACCATGTTGTACAGCTCACGCCACAGTTTCTCAACCTTATTAGTTTGTAACTGTAATGGCTAAGAAGAGACCATAATATTGAGACTTGAATCTATGATATAGCCTATGACATTCTGTAGCATGTTATTCAGCAACTCAGCAGGGTGTTTGAATTGTCAGGCTAAGCTTGATGAAGCAATACAGGTATATTTACTTAGGCAGTAGCACAAGGCTATATAAATATAATATATATAGTTATTACTTGTAATAATACATTCTATCTCCCATTTTCGTTGTGCAGGGTAACGGAGCCTTCCAGAAGGGTTTGGTCCACAAGTGTTACCATGGTAAGACTGGGCGCGTCTTCAACGTCACCCAACACGCGGTCGGTGTTATTGTCAACAAGAGGGTCAAGGGGAAAATCCTGGCCAAGAGGTCAGTATGATACAGAGTGTATTTTCCTCATTAAATGGGGGAAAGAAAATGTAACAATATATAATGGACCTTGCCCTTAGTTCTTATGTAGCTCGGCTATGGGTGCAATCGGATTATCACCTAGTATATGTTCCATATTTTTGTTTTAGGTCTATCCTGTCTGTTTTGATGCATAAGCCTAAACATAAAACTGTCATTGAGATCAATTTAAATGTAACCGGACTTGTGATTTTCGGATGCAAGCTGCTAATTGGCATCCTCATCAGTGGAAATTGGTACAAAGTATGGCAAGGGTTGGGTTGGAAGTTTGGTAAAGTGTGTATGAAATCCAGATCTAGCCTATGCGGTTATAAGATGCTCACTGAAGTCAAATGTCTGGTGCCTTTTTTTTTTTTTAGTGAGCCATAGTAACCATTATAGTTCTTAGCAGCGGTCATCAATAAAGTGTAATTATAATGCAAAACTCGCAAACCAAAACAGGGATGACACATTATAAAGACAAAAGAACTGATCAAACTTGCTATATGCAAATAATGCTTAAGCAAAATATAATTTTGAAATCAAAGAATACCAAACCACCACATAGTTTACATCACTACATGAGCAAGTTATGTTTCCCAAGCAAATTGATTGCACACATAAAAACACACACATGTCATGTTCAAGGAGTTAGTAAATTTGGGAAGTTCAGGACGTTCTGGTAAATACTGTATGACTAAAGAAACTACACTGTCAAAATTATCAATTAAAGCAAATTTTAATTTGACAAGATATTCACAATGCAGTATTACAAAATACATATAGCACTAACTGACGATAGTGCTATCGGGTAGGTACTGTTTTTACCTGTTGATCATGGATGGCCTCGTTAAACAAATATAAGCTTTTAGATTTGCTTGATAATTACCTGTGCCTCATTTCAGGCCATTTATCACAAAACTAGTTTACATCATCTGTGATGCTTTACTGCCCTGAAGCTAAAACCTACAATATTCACAGGTTGAACATCCGTGTTGAGCACCTGCGTCACTCCAAGTGCCGTGACGACTTCAAGCTGCGCGTGAAGCAGAACGACGTCATCAAGCACGAGGCCAATGCTAAGGGTATCAAGGTGGTGTGCAAGAGACAGCCAGCACAGCCCAGGCCTGCACACAAGGTCGACATCACCAAGGTTAAGCCAGAATTCCTTACGCCCCTCCCCTATGAATTTATTGCGTAATAAAGATCAACTGTAATCAGCATAGTTTTATTGGAGTACCTTTGTCTTAGATTTACAGTAACACCCCGATTTTCCGGCACTCAGGGGGATTTGAAACCTCCGGAAAATTGAAAAATCCGGTTAGTTGAACATTACTCCTATAAATGCCCATAAACCCCAAGAAAATACCCCCTAATGGCTATCTGTATTATCAGCCTTAACCCTCCAGCCCCGGCTATGTATTCCATATATATTCCCAAAAACCCGGGGGTTTTGGCCGAAAAACTTCTACGCCTAGGCTACCGTATCTCTGTTATTTTGACTGCTTCCTGCGCATCTCCAAGCGTAGATGTGTTTCGTACCTGTAGAATGGCGTTGAGTAGAGCTCTGTAAGTCAACTGGTTCAGTTGTGATGACGATTTCTGTGGAGATAACTTTGTGGCAAAATCAGCCACTTTACACTACTTTTCGCTACTTAACAATAACATACAGGCACACACGAACAAGCGACGCTCTCCTTCTTGTGGTCGGAGATGCACGGCGTCGGTCCAGCCGGCTGTTGTTTACATGCGTCGGACGGACGCCTCGCACACCAAGCTTACAGGCTTTCAAGCTGCCGGAGCCTCAGCACCCTTCCGGGTTGCGCGGGTTTTTTTTTTTATGGATGCCTCAGAGCCCTTCCGGGTCTGAGGGGTTAATATAATAAACAAACAAACACACATTACTATACCATTTTAACCCTTAAAGAGCGGCGCTCGACTTTAAGTCGTGCACCAATTTGCAGCAAGTTAGGAGCATTATTAAGGATTTTAAAGGGTTAAAATAGAGTGCAAATGGCCGGGAGAGCAGCGGGCCAGACAGCCGACTCCCAGGGCTTACCGCTGCCCATTAACTCATGTTCCCTGTGTTCTCGAGAGGCCGGCAGTGTAGCCAGTTGTTGTTGTTGTTGGTCCCCAAGCTGCCTGGCTGAACAGCCCCAAGGCCCTGAGCAAGGCCAAGGCCATAACTGAGCACCCCCACAGAACCTTCCGTGCCGACCACAGTAAAGCCTGGGTGACCGAAGCCACTCCATGGCGGGGAGCTGAGGAGGGTGCGGAAACGCCCGGGAAACCAAAGCCCCACCCAGGGCCCTGTGCCCCTCAGCAATTATGAAGAGAAAGTTGAGGGGCAAAAGGAAAAATGTGACGCTTTAGCTTCCAATCTTGGTAGATTGGGAGGTCAATCCATGGAAGAGACGCCGTCACTTGAGATCTAGAAAATATATAAGTAAAAGGAACAGTCAGAGTAAGCTATGGGTATGGCAGAGATCGCTCAGTTCTCACTCTGATAGACCAGCCCATCACCCATCATCAGCCAGTAGTGAGCATAGCTGGGAAAAATATACCGATACATGCTAAACTTCCATGTTCGTGGCACCACTGCAAGAGAACCACAAGTGCTACGTAGCTCGTTCTGGTCTCATTTTGAAGCTTTTAGTGCCTAGTTTTTTGCTAAATAATTTTGTTTTCATGCAGATGCTTGATTTATCATGCAGGAGGGCCTGAATATGCCCAAATGAGCCCAAAACACCCCGCTAGACAAGGGTTAATATAATGTTCTCAACTCGCCAATTAGTTTCTTTTATTCATGCAGAGTTTAGTAATATTTGCCAGAACGTCCCGGACTTCCCAAATTGACTAATTCCCTGAACGTGGCGATAGTGTGTTGTTATGTGTGCGATTAGTTTGCTTGGGAACCAGATTAACTTGCTCATGTAGTAATGTACACCCTATGTGGTGGATTGTGTTCTTTCATTTCATAAATTTTATTTTAGTAAGCGTTGTTTCCACATAGCGATTTTGATATGTTGTTTTGACTTTAGGCCTATATTGTCTTTGTCCCAGTTTTGGTTTGACTTAGTTTGCAAGTTTTAAATTTTAATTTAAAAGTACAGTAGAAGTTGGAAAAGGCGTCCAGCTGTTGTTGTCGGCGGCGTAATGCGTATCGTCGTATGCGAAGGCTAGGCCTTATCGGGAGGGAGAGTTCTGCAGCGTATTGAAAGTTTTGACACTAGCAAAACGAAACACTTCATATCAAACTGTTTTTGTTCTTTTTAGTTTCTTAGGTTTCTCACTTAACCCTCCAGCCCCGGCTATTGTATTCTATAATTTCCCCGAAACCCAGGGGTTTTGGCCGAAAAACGTCTACGCCTAGGCTACCGTATCTTTGTTATTTTGACTGCTTCCGCATTCTCGCGCATCCTCAAGCGTAGATGTGTTTCGTACCTGTAGAATGGCGTTCAGTAGAGCTATCTAAGTCAACTGGTTCAGTTGTGATGACGATTTCCGTGGAGAGAACTTAGTGGCGATATCACTACTTTTCACTACTTAACCCTTTCGCTGCGGGTGATGTTTTGGCAAGTTACAGCAATTTCCAGGCTTTAAAAGCCTGTAAAAATCGAGTGTCAGTGTGTGGGAGCGTGAGGGGCCCACCTCCGACCCTCAGAGCACCGAGCGGCTCACTGAGCTAGGCTGTGTCTCGCGCGGGTCTCTCACCAGTGTAGCCAAGCGAGCGAGTGTTGCATATAGCGGGGTTCCCACGTTTCACTGGGACCACTGCGGGGTGAACCAGACCACGTACAGGGTCCGTTCTGGTGTCATTTTGAAGCTATTTTCGTCTAGTTTTCGGCAGAATACACTTCATTTAATGCAGATGCTTGATTTATCATTCAGGAGTGCCTGAATATGCCCTAAATAGCCCAAACATAGCTGCAGCCAAAGGGTTAACAATAACACAGCCACACATGAACAAGGACGCCTCTCCTTCTTGTGGTCGGACATGCGCGTCGTCGGTCCAACCGGCTGTTGTTTACATGCGTCGGACGTACGCCTCGCGCACCAAGCTTACAGGCTTTCAAGCTGCCGGAGCCTCGGAGCCCTACCGGGTTCCGCGGGGGGTATTTGTTATGGGTGCCTCAGAGCCCAACTGGGTCTGGTGGGTTAATATCTAAAACTTATTTATGAGGTGGATGCTTGCCACTCATGCACAGTTGTAGAGGTGGATGATGTTGCATCATCCACCTCTCCATTCGTTTCGATATTTTTTTTTTTTTTGTTCCGAGCTCAGAACTACTCTTTTGCACTTCTTGTCACTATTGGCTTTCACTTAATCCGACTTTTAATCTTCAGCATGATGGCGATGAATCGAGTATAATATGTCCAATATGAGAATGTTGAGAATGAGAGTCGAAAGATGGAGGAAGTACTTCAACGAATTGCTAAATGTAAGGAATGAAGCGCCAGCAAACATAGTTGGATGGGGTGTTGGAGGGAGAAGAAGAGTAGTGGAGGAGGATGTGGGAATCAGGTCAGAAGTTGGGGAAAGCACCAGGAATAGATGGAGTGTGTGGGTTATGGTGGTGAGATAGTGATCGAATAGGTATGGAAAATGTGCAAACTAACATGGAAGAAGGTGAGTGCACCTGATGACTGGAAGACAGGCATAATAGTCCCCCTATATATGTCTTCTAAGTGTAGTAGGGTAGTGATTGCGAGAACGGAGAAATGGATAGGTGACGAGCAGAGTGGTTTTAGGAAGGGAAGAGGATGTGTAGATTAGATTTTTACCCTGAATTGTGTTGTGGAGAAGTAACAAAAGCTGTACCGGTATGTTGCCTTTATGGACTTGTAGAAGGCCTATGACAGAGTGAATAGAGAAGGTATGCGGGAAGTACTTGGAACATATCGGGAGGTGTGGCGGAGTGGTCTTGCCACTGGCCTGGTAATCCAAAGGTCCCGGGTTCAAAACCCGATGTATCAATGGGAAGATATTATTGGGATGGATTTTGTGCTGTACCTAATATCAGTGCTGTACCACAAAGCCCACCGAAACGCTAATAAAATACCCTCATTGTTCCCTGATTAAATAGCACTGTATGAATATTCCCATATTCAAAATATGCTATATGGCTGCAATGCCTGGTGAGTTACCTGCTCAATAGGTGGCGTTGTGTGTGTGTAAGAGTGAGTGTCCGAGTGTAGGGGGTGAGACAGTGAAGCACGGGAACAAGGTGGCTTCAGAGATGGGGTCGCTTCGGACCATGAGTGAGCACTGTGCCTCATGTGAAGGCAAGATGGCAGGTGCTCGTTGTACTCTACATGCTTCACATGTCTCACTCCCTAGACTGGAACAAGACCTCACGGGCTTCACTGCTCATTGTACAGCTGTGAATGTCCAGGATCTCAGCCTATGCTCGAGAGGGAGTAAGTTGGAATATATAAAAAAAAAAAAAAAAAAAAAATAGTAGATGGCAAGTTGCTGAAAGCAGTGAAGAGCATGTATGAGGGTGCAAAGGCAGCAGTACGTGTGGAGAATGAGCAGAGCGAGTTCTTTTATCTGAATGTCGGGTTGAAACGGGTGTGGATGTCCCTGTGGTTGTTTACTGTATACTGTACATGGATGAAGTCATGAAGGAAATACAAGGAAGAGCAGTGGATGTTGGTGTATCATTGATAAGGGAAGGAAATGAGTGGAAGCTACCTGTACAGTGTGCGAAAAACAGAATCTGAAGGTAAGAGGAAGGTTATGGTCTTCGAAAGTGGTGAAGCTACAGAGTGAGGTGAAGAACGGCCAGGCTATGGAGATTGTCAGCTCATTTAAGTATCTGGACAGTGTGTTGAGTAAAGATGGGACTATTGATGAAGAAGTGCGGGAGAGGGTACAACAGGGGAAGAGGGTTGTAGAAACCCTGAAAGCAGTAACAAGAAATTGGGTGGTCAGTATGGAAGTGAAGAAGTCCTTGCATGACAGTGGGGTAATCCAGACACTGATTTACGGAAGCGAAGCATGAACGTTGGTGGACAGACTCAGACCAAGAGTGAGAGGGGTGGAAATGAGTTACTTGAGAAGTGCGTGCGGAGTTACATGGAGAGATAGACAGACAAATGAGGAAGTAAGAAGGAGGTAGATGTGCTGGAAAGTGTGAAAAGGAACACCTTGAGATGGTTTGGCCATATGGAATGTATAGGAAGTGAGAGAATGACTAAGAGGGTGTACAAGAGTGAGGTGGAAGGATGGAGTGAGAAAGTACAGTACGGTAAATGGATGTATGTATGGGAAGCGAGAGAATGACTAAGAGGGTGTACAAGAGCGAGGTGGAAGGATGGAGTGAGAAAGTACAGTTCAGTATTTGGATGAAAGAGGGGCGTCTATCAGTAAGTTTAACTATTGTTAAAACTCGCTAAACATATGGACGTGCATTTATATGAGGATATGGCAAGACCTCATAAGTCATCACTGCCGACGTAGGATACACACTCTCCCTCACCCCTTGCACTCACACGCACGAGCAACCCACTGTCATTTTAGTTTCCAAAAACTAGATTGACAGCTTACTCAATTTTCCAGAACTTCTGTTGATTTCTTGTAAAAACTTATCATATTATGATAATACATAGCATCAATTACCCCCTCAGACTGAAATAGTTAACTTACTGACGAGGAGGCGGACGGCACGGTATTATCCCCACAACAGTCAAAATCTCACTGAGGGACCGTTAGAAGTCGGAGGAACTTGGGGTTGCCACCATTCGACAGATTCTGATCTAATTTTTTTTTTTTTTTTTTTTCTATATTCCAACTTACTTCCTCTCGGGCATAGGCTGAGAGCCTTAACATTCACCGCTTTACAATGAACAGTGAAGCCCGTGAGGTCTTGTTCCAGTCTAGGGAGTGAGACATGTGAAGCACGTAGAGTACAACGAGCACCTGCCATCTTGCCTTCACATGAGGCACGGTGCTCATTCATGGCCCGAAACTACCCCATCTCTGAAGCCACCTCGTATGGAAAGCGAGAGATTGACTAAGTAGGTGTACGAGAGCGAGGTGGAAGGACAGAGAGGGAGAGGTGGAAGGATGGAGTGGTTGGGAGGAGGGGTGTCGACTGACGGGACAGAGGTGCATGGGGGCGGTTCGTTCATGGCCACCCCTTCGGGGATCACGGCGTCAGGCAATAGATATAGCTAGAAATATAAAACTAGACTTCTCTGAATGTCTCAAACCTTGGTACAAAATATATTATTGTTTCAGTTGTTATTGTTGTTCCCCAAGCTGCCTGGCCGAACAGCCCCGAGCAAGGCCAAGGCCATAACCGAGCGCCCCCACAGAACCCTCCCTGCTGACCACAATAAAGCCTGGGTGACCGTAGCCACTCAATGGCGGGGAGCTAAGGAGGGTGCGGAAACGCCCGGAAACCAAACCAAAGCCAAAGCCACACCCAGGGCCCTGTGGCCCTCAGCAATTATCAAGAGAAAGTTGAGGGGCAAAGGAAAAATGTGACGCTTGGGCTTCCAATCTTGGTAAATTGGGAGGTCAATCCACGGAAGAGACGCCGTCACTTGAGATCTAGAAAATATATAAGTAAAAGGAACAGTCCGAGTAAGCTATGGGTATGGCAGAGATCGCTCAATTCTCACTCTGATAGACCAGCCCATCACCGCTTAGTTGCTAGTGTTTGTGTGTATGGTATCTAAGTTTAGATATAGGAAAACACTGGTTTGGAAATAGAGTTGTTAACATGTGGAATGGACTGCCCAGAGCAGTGATTAGCTCAGGAACAGTTGAAAGCAAGTGTAGGTTGGATTCCCATATGGGCTGGGTGTGAATGGGAGCTGTCTCGTGTGGGCCGCATGGCCTTATGCAGTTTCCTGCGATCTTATGTTCTTTTATCCCCTTGAAGGAAAGGTATACACTTCATGTGTTAGAAGCACAATGACATACAGTATGCTATAGAAACGTGGCTTGTCAAAGCAAGTGATATTAACAAGATGGGAGATAGATGTGTGGGACCAAACTGCAAGATAGGATATCTAGTGAAGAGCTAAGGAGATGGTTAGGTATCAAGAGTATCAGTGATGAGATGCATACAATGGATGGTTTGGACATGTGGAGAGGATGGATGAACAAACTTGCCTGAAAGGATGCAAGTCCATGAGTGTGGGGAGAGCTGCACCAAGGGGCAGACAAAGAAAGGAGTGGGATCAAACCCAACATTCTGATATTTATTTAAACAAAAAAATGACAAGTGTGCCAGCTCTGAACAGGGCTGCCTGGAGTTCCGCCATTAGGACTTGAGACCGGAACCGCACTCTGCCTATAAATATTTGTATTAATGTGTGGTCAAGCGATTTGTGGCAAATGTCCTAGAAGTCCCTGTAACGAGGGCTGCCCTAGCCCTGTCAATCAGAGAGTGCACGGCGTTAAAAACTACATTTACATCTGAATTGTCAGTGTGAAGTGAGGTTGATTAGTCAGTTAACCCGTGGAGCCCCGGCTAGTTTTGTAATGTTTGCGCACCAGAACCCGGCCGGTTTTCAAAAAATGGTTTTATTCCAGAAACAATAGCGAATGGGTTAGGAATGAAGGAAAAACCACGAAAAACCGCTCAAAAAGCTTAAAAAATGGTCCTACAGAGCCCCCGAAAATGGATTTTACAAGAGTAAAAAATTGAAGGCAATTATCCCAAAAAAAACAGGTTATTGCGCGCGCGCGCACATGGACTTTGAGAGTTTTCAACCATCGGCACGGTTGCGTGGGATACGTACACAGTTCCCATACAAATCTGAGCCCTCTTGAGTGGCTACACCTGAGGTTACGGTCGGCGCAATTAGGGTGACGCGCCAGGCGCGTCTCTGGGGCTGTGCGTTACATACATCGCCGACGCGTCAGGCGCGTCGCTGGGGCTATACGGGTTAATGGAAAAAGTCAGCTCATCAAAGTATTTGGGTGGTCTATCTATTGCCTGACGTCGTGATCCCCGAAGGGGTGGCCACGAACGAACTGCCCCCATGCACCTCTGTCCCCAGTCAGTCGACGCCCCTCCTCCCAACCAGCACTGCCTTCATCCATATACTTCCTCACTCCATCCTTCCACCTCTCCCTCTCTGTCCTTCCACCACCTCGTACACCCTCTTAGTCATTCTCTCGCTTCCCATATGTTCCATATGGCCGAACCATCTCAAGGTGTTCCTTTTCACACTTTCCAGCACATCTACCTCCACACCACACCTCCTTCTTACTTCCTCATTCGTCTGTTTATCCCTCCATGTAACTCCGCACGCACTTCTCCAGTAACTCATTTCCACCCCTCTCACTCTTGGTCTGAGTCTCTCCACCAACGTCCATCCTTCGCTTCCGTAAGTCAGTGTCGGAATTACCACACTGTCATGCAAGGACTTCTTCACTTCCACACTGACTGCCCTTTTTTTTTATACTGCTTTCAGCATTCCTACAACCCTGTTCCCCTGTTGCACCCTCTCCCACAGCACTTCTTCATCCATAGTCCCATCTTTACTCAACACACTGCCCAGATATTTAAATGAGCTGACAATCTCATGGGTAGTGTGATGAGTAAAGATAGGAGTTTGGTGTCTTAAGTGCAAGATAGGGCACATCAAGGGAGGAAGGTTGTAAGAATGCTTAAAGCAATGACAGCACGGAAGTAACATCACTGTATGGTAATTCCTTGACACTGACATACAGGGGTGAAGCATGGACATTGTTGTAGAGATAGAAATCAAGAGTGGAAATGAGATCCTATACTCACATCAGACAGGAGATGTAAATGTACACCAAAACATTATTTAATAGGGCCTGGCGGGTGATTTAAGTTTACGCTTTGTACAGTATTTCTAGTGTAGTATTCTCCCCCAAGTGACATGTGTTAGTGTTGAGGAGTTGCCAGAGTCGCAACACGCAACCACGCTCCCCTTCCCTCGAGCTCTCAGTCCATCGCAAAGCTTTACAGCAAGTGCATGTGTGTTTGAGCAACTCGTGGCTTGGAGCCGTCATGCAAGCAAAAACACGTTCACTTCTACATGTCACTGTTGTTATTGTTGTTGTTGTTCCCCAGGCTGCCTGGCCGAACAGCCCCAAGGCCCCGAGCAAGGCCAAGGCCATAACCGAGCACCCCCCCCCCCAGAACCCTCCCTGCCTACCACATTAAAGCCTGGGTGACCGAAGCCACTCCATGGCGGGGAGCTGAGAAGGGTGCGGAAACGCACCCGGGGTTGGGGGTCGGGGTTGGGCACCCACCTTGTCACTGAATGCTACATACAAGGTAGGAAAGTGACCCGTCATTTCTTTGTACAGGCCATAACGCATACTGTCTTCCATACATATTATATTCTTTTCATGGCTTGTAGCTGTCTATCTATCTATCTTTTGCCTGACGCCATGATCCCCTAAGGGGTCGCCATGAACGAACCGCCCCCAAGCACCTCTGTCCCCAGTCAGTCGACGCCCCTCCTCCCAACCAGCACCGCCTTCATTCATATACTTCCTAACTCCATCCTTCCACCTCTCCTTCGGTCTACTTCTCCCTCTCTGTCCTTCCACCTCGCTCTCGTACACCCTCTTAATCATTCTTTCGCTTCCCATACGTTCCATATGGCTGAACCATCTCAAGTTGTTTCTTTTCACACTTTCCAGCACATCTACCTCCACACCACACCTTACTTCCTCATTCGTCTGTCTATCCCTCCATGTAACTCCGCACGCACTTCTCAAGTAACTCATTTCCACCGCTCTCACTCTTGGTCCGAGTCTCTCCACGAACGTCCATGCTTCGCTTCCGTAAGTTAGTGTCGGGATTACCACACTGTCATGCAAGGACTTCTTCACTTCCATACTGACCACCCTATTTTTTGTTACTGCTTTCAACATTCCTACAACCCTCTTCCCCTGTTGCACCCTCTCCCGCACTTCTTCATCCACAGTCCCATCTTTACTCAACACACTGCCCAGATACTTAAAAGAGCTGACGATCTCCATAGCCTGACCGTTCAACTTCACCTCACACTCTGTGGCTTCACCCCTTTCGAAGACCATAACCTTGCTATTCCCCACATTTACCTTCAAATTCCCATTTTTCGCAGACTTCCAAACTCATTTATCAGACCCTGCAACTTTCATTCATTATCGCTCATCAGAACTGTCATCCGCAAACAGCAGTATAGGCAGCTTACACTCATTTCCCTCCCTTTTCAGCGATACACCAACATCCACTGCTCTTCCTAGTATTTCTTTCATGACTCCATCCATATATACAGTAAACAACCACGGGGACATCACACACCCCTGTTTCAACCCAACACTCAGGTCAAAGAACTCGCTCTGCTCATTTTCCACACGTACTGCCGCCTTTGCACCCTCATACATGCTCTAAACTGCTTTCAGTAACTTGCCATCTACTCCGTATATTCTAAGTACTTTCCACATGCCTTCTCTATCCACTCTGTCATAGGCCTTCTCCAAGTCCATAAAGGCAACTTTCACCTTTTGTTGCTTCTCCAGATATTTCTCCACAACACAATTCAGGGTAAAAATCTGATCTACACATCCTCTTCCCTTCCTTGTAGCTGTTATTCAAGCAAAAACACATTCACCTCTACATGACACTGAATGCTACATACAAGGCAGGAACGTGATTGTCATTTCTTTGTACAGGCCATAACACATACTGTCTTCCATACATATATTCTTTTCATGGCTTGTAGCTGTCTATCTATCTATCTATCTATTGCCTGACGCCATGATCCCCTAAGGGGTGGCCACGAACGAACCGCCCCCAAGCACCTCTGTCCCCAGTCAGTCGACGCCCCTCCTCCCAACCAGCACCGCCTTCGTTCATATACTTCCGCACTCCTTCGGTCTACCTCTCCCTCTCTGTCCTACCACCTCGCTCTCGTACACCCTCTTAACCCTTGTCTAGCGGGGTGTTTTGGGCTATTTTGGGCATATTCAGGCCCTCCTGAATGATCAATCAAGTATCTGCATGAAAAGAAATGTATTCAGCAAAAAACTAGGCGCTAAAAGCTTCAAAATGAGACCAGAACGAGCTACGTAGCACTCGTGGTTCTCATGCAGTGGTGCCACCAACATGGGAGTTTAGCATATAGCGGTATATTTTTCCCAGCTATGCTTACTACTGGCTACACTGCCGGCCTCTCGAGAACACAGGGAGCGTGAGTCAGTGGGTGGCGGTAAGCCCTGAGTGTCGGACGTGTGGCCTGCTGCGCCCCCGGCCATTTGCACTCTATTTTAACCCTTTAAAAGCCTTAATAATACTCCTAACTTGCTGCAAATTGGTGCACGACTTAAGTCGAGCGCCGCTCTTTAAGGGTTAAAAGAGCTGACGATCTACATAGCCTGACCATTCAACTTCACCTCACACTCTGTGGCTTCGCCCCTTTCGAAGACCATAACCTTGCTTTTCCCCACATTTACCTTCAAATTCCATTTTTCGCACACTGTTCCAAACTCATTTACCAGACCCTGTAACTCCCATTCATTATCACTCGTCAGAACTGTGTCATCCGCAAACAGCAGTATAGGCAGCTTCCACTCATTTCCCTCCCTTTTCAGCGATACACCAACATCCACTGCTCTTCCTAGTATTTCTTTCATGACTCCATCCATATATACAGTAAACAACCTCGGGGACATCACACACCCCTGTTTCAACCCAACACTCAGGTCAAAGAACTCGCTCTGCTCATTTTCCACACGTACTGCCGCCTTGCACCCTCATATATGCTCTTCACTGCTTTCAGCAACTTGCCATCTACTCTGTATATTCTAAGTACTTTCCACATGCCTTCTCTATCCACTCTGTCATAGGCCTTCTCCAAGTCCATAAAGGCAACATACACCTTTTGTTGCTTCTCCAGATATTTCTCCACAACACAATTCAGGGTAAAAATCTGATCTACACATCCTCTTCCCTTCCTTGTAGCTGTCATTCAAGCAAAAACACATTCACCTCTACATGACACTGAATGCTACATACAAGGTAGGAACGTGATTGTCATTTCTTTGTACAGGCCATAGCACATACGGTCTTCCACACATTATTTTCATAGAGTTGAGAGTATAGTAAGTGGAATACTGTATCGCGAAACATTGTGAAATTTACACTTGGTCTGTTATACCTCAAAACACCCTACTTTACCGTAAACTTGACAGAGGAGAGCTACATTCGAGAGGTTGATATCATTCTAAAGCTTAGAATGGATACTTTTTGCCACATACATTACCTTTTTGGTTACGATAACCCCTTCACAGTATTAAAGTGCCCGAAACATGGTGAAATATTCCCCCAGTGTGGGTCGTCTAGCTAATAACATGGCCATAGCACAGGGGTTAAAGACGTACATATGGAGGCACATGGAGAGATCATTAATTGAATGAGTAAATATGAACGGAGCACTAAATAATACAAAATATGAAAATTGTCACTTTTATATTATGCCACTATAACATGGTGTACATGACAAGTCTTACTATGTAATCATTTCAGGAATGTTGGTATTTCAAAATTAGCTTTTACAGCACTACATCTCACAGTGAATATATCTATTTAATACTTCGACAGACTCAAATTTAAGGTAGTATTAGGAATATCACAAAGCTGCTGACACCTTACAATGGATGCTAAAGTATGTTTCCTGGGACATCACAAACTATTTATCATAAATAATAATGAATAATTAATTAATAAATATTATATTTTTATTGTGTACAGTACATAATGAAGTAGTAATATTCTTCAGGCACTATATGTAAACAAATTAATGCAATGGTTATTATTTCAGCCAGTTTTCCTTCCTTTTATATGGGGTAGTTTTATCTAGAAGACAGGGATAGATGTTTATCTTTGTATTCAACTGTACAGCTGAAAAAATGAGTCAAAAAAATTGGCACTAATTTTATTCCACATAACCTGAATCTCTCTTAAAAGTACATACTGTATTGTAAAATTATTCAAAAATCTTCACTGTAGACAAAAAATACATTACCTAGTGCATTCAGAAACATTCTCATTTGACTATTACTCCTATCTCATCCTTAATTACATACTTTAACCTATACTAAATGCTCTATATCTTATAAACAATATAAACTACATTATATACATACAACCTCGGTATGGACTAAGCAAACTACCTTATAAAAGGATTGTAAAGAAGTAGCAGTAAAGTATTGGTACTAAAGAGTGATTCATAGCTATTGTTTCACAGTATTTCCTAATCATATGATAATCTTGTTGCCAGATTATCCTACCAGCTTGCAAACCAACCCCAGCTACACTATAGGTAGCACCAGCAAACTTGACAATCATCTTGACCCCTTAACTTCTAATGACTCAAAATGAATGAAAGAAATCGGGCTGACGTTTCTATCATTTGGGAAGTCCACCAGGAAATAGGTGTAGATATTTACAGCCAGTTTGCTATAGGTCCCTTTGAGTTACAGAGAGGTCAGGGGCCAAGATAATTGTCAAGTTCGTTGGCGCTACCTATAACTGGTACAAACAAAACTGACCATAAGTACAAATCTATTATCCCTTATGTTTTAACCATTCAGGATACTATGATGCATTTCTTCATTATATTCTAGCTACCCGGTAGACGTATTGTTCCAGTAATACGGTTTTCAGTACCGAGGATTTCCTGTATTAGATGATTTTTTGCAGTTTAGGAAGGATCTCTAGGAATTTAAGAGGTAAAAATCCAAAGTATCCCTTTGACTTTCAAAATTCATTCCTAAACTGAATAAATCATCTAATGATAGCAAAAATAAATAAAGGAAAGCATCTTTGAAATCTGGAAGGGTAAATTCTTCCTTATCTCCATCCTCTTGTGGCCACTATTGTTTGTAACATGTTGGTAAATAAATCCGGGCCTAGTATAGTTGCCCACGAAAGATCTGTACTTTCCTGAACTTTAGGTATTGATTTGAAAATATAGTTCATTAGGGAGATTGAATTAAAATAATAGGTTGCTGTGAAATAGACAACTTGGTTATACTAAACAACACTCGTAATTCAATCATATTTTTACTTCCACACATATTGTCAATAAGAAGAGCAGAACTCTTGTTGACAATCATACCTGTAATGGCGATGAACATGATCGTTGTGAATAACCCATTACAGTATTTTGTAGGCCATTTGATTAACAATATGAACAGATAAAGACGTTCTTGGTTGATTCTGGTTATCATTAGTCAATATTATTTAGTAGGCCTACAGGAAAAGTCTACAAGGGTCAAAAGATTAATTGAGATAATTTTTACCCCTTTGATATCAAGGTCTTTCCTGATGTAAATAATATTGTCTAAAGTCTATTTTTTTCCAGCTGAGAGTAAATTGTCATGTTTCTATCTTTGTTACTCAGCTATAAGGTAGATTTTGTAGCGAAAGTTGATGTTAAATATGAAAACTTGGCATTAAGACGACACAGCCATAATAGTTTCATATTTGTCCATTAAGTATCGAGAAATCAGCTACTAAAGGATTCAATTTACCATCAGCTGGAAAAAATATAGACTAGTATTGCCATTAACCAGAATCAAATTAAAATAACACTATCCTAGTGAAGGGTTTGCTTAAAAAAAAAAATGAAGGTTCTTCATCATGTATGATAGAAAAGGAGATTGATGAGCTAGCGCATAAAGGTAGGGAGGTTATAACAAATTCACTTCTTGATATTAAATCCATTTACAACAAATATATATTGTCAAGAATTAAAAAGTTTCTCAAGATAAGCTGAAACTGTTTTGTCTTTACATTATTATTATATTTATCATATATATATTTTTTGTATATGCAGATTTAATTTTTTCCAGCCATGTATTCACTGCACCCAGTTCTAATTGTTGTGCCAATCAACTAAACAGGGTGGCAAATGAGACATTTCTTATCCAGTCCCAAAACTAAGTCCCTTAATTTACGGGCCCGGTGGCTGCCTGAGTTTTTATAGAAACAAAAATTTATTTTAAATATTTAAATCCTAAAAAAATATTCTATATTTATTTATAATTTTTATATTTTTGTGCTTAAATTGTAATTTTTCATATACAGTACTGCAATTCTGTTTTGCTATTGTTTCTGTCGAGACTTTAGTTCATGTTTTGTTATGCTGTGTTCAGCATGCATTTCAGTTAAGTTGCTGAGTTTCATATATTTTATTATTGAAAATACAGTACAGTACTAAGTTATGCTCTATAGGCCTATTTGCCTTTATACCCCTAGAAGTTGTTAAAGGGCCAAAATAATGCAATTTCATTGTAGTTTTCCTGTTTTTCCTCTCATACTTAAGTCCCAAAGCAACATTCCCCGGTTTGCCACCCTGAACTATAATGTGGTATTTAATACTGGGAATTACTACACTCATACAATAACTTATCAAGTAATTCATCAGGTTTCCATATAAAAGGTAGTTTAAAATGTGTTGTCATGTCGTTTTAAAAGTTGCAGAACTAGTTAGAAACTTAATGTAATAAAATTGTTGCAATAAGAAAAACAATTTACTGTATAGAAAAGTTTATGGAACAAATGCCCTGTAATTTTTGAGGTGAGGAAAAGTCATGGGGTGAATCATTGCATATCCTAAAGTCCAAATGCATTAAACTTCAGTACAGTACTATGAATTTTTAGCACCAAAAGCTTAAGCACTGATATTTTGGCACCATAGCACTAATTCCCGATACCCAAAATTCACAGTGCCCACTGATACTTTTAACTTTCTGGTTTCGACACCAACCCTATAAATAATTTTCAATCTTTATAAACCTCACTACACTAGCAATTTTTATTAGGTTTCTTGTCTCCAGTAATATTTAGATGGTCTATTGTCTTAATTATGACAGGTCTAATAATTGCGATCCCTAGCCTTTGGAGTAAATGGGCTGTACATTTCCACGCCGATTTACTAGTTGAATCTTCCCAGATGATAGAAATTTAAATTAAATTACTCAAGTTCTTTTTGAGTTGTGAAAGGTTGAGTGTTGGGATTTTCAGACTCGTCAGAGACTATAGCTCGTTACGGTAATTTTTAAGACGGGTGGCAACTTTTATGCATTGGTGATTATACTTTTTACAATAGATACCATAGTTACTGCATTGAATCAGAATTTAAGCCATATTTCTTTGCAATCTATGACATACTGTAATAATACAGTACAGCTCATGTTTAATCTCCCAGAAATTTTGTGCAGGTCATAGGGGAGATATTTTAATTTCCATCTGTATTTATAATTGCACATACTGTATCAGTACATATACATTATTATATATTTTTTACACCAACCAACTTCACATCCAAACTCAATGAAATCAACAAATACATGTGGCACTCCGAGGACTCGAACCCAGGATACTCACATCGAA
The DNA here is from genome assembly GCA_032716605.1 of Paralithodes platypus. Taxonomy (NCBI): domain Eukaryota; kingdom Metazoa; phylum Arthropoda; class Malacostraca; order Decapoda; family Lithodidae; genus Paralithodes; species Paralithodes platypus. Next base: position 15,882,672 of record CM064528.1, on the reverse strand, counting down.
ATTCCGCGCACTATGCATTACGCTATAAAGACAGTTCCCAGTAACTGGATAAAGTAAATTTATTACATATGTGAGGTCTTTAAATATTATATAAATCCACATTTTTGGGTGGTCTACACATCTGTGGGATATATCTTAGCCCTTGTTATTGCATACCGGTACCTATGATTCAGTATAATGACATAATTTATATTTTATTCTTGCTAACATTAGACGATTTTACTAACCTAAGAGGAAGGATCTCTAGAAATCAAGGAGGTAAAAATTATGTCAATTAATCAGCAAACTTCAATAGGGCTTTCCTGAAGTGAATAATATCATCTACTGTATTTTTATTTAGTATAAAATTAAAATAACACCATCACATTGCATAAGTTAATGTCCAAGGTTTAACACTCTTTGATTTTTCACTCTGCATTTCTTGGCGCCAAACAGGTCATCTGGATAATCTTCTTCATGGCCTTGGGTATATCCTCGGAGGTCTTGGTTTTAGGTATCCCGCCCAGCAGTTCCTGACACTCCTGCTTCCCCTGGGTTATTGCACTAGCCGCCACAATCAGGTCGTAGGTGATTCCGTCGCCCACTACTGAATCTTGCCTGGGGGAAGAGGAATACATGGATGGTTGGTTATGTTTTCATTGTTTATAACTTTACATTTTCCTATATGAGTAAGCAAGTGATTGGGAAAAAGGCAGCTAATATAGTATTAGTTGTTGTTGTTGTTGTTCCCTAAGCTGCCTGGCCGAACAGCCCCGAGTCCCTGAGAAAGGCCATGGCCATGATCGGGCTTTCCCACAGAGCTCTCATTGAGTGTAGATTGTGTTGTTGTCGTAAGTGGTTGTGTGAAATGCAGTCTTCTATGATGTATTTAATGGTATGGGGTGCTGTGTTACATCCCGGGCAGGCGTCGACAACGGAGTCATCCAGTCTCTTCTGATAGCTCAGGAGAGCTGGATGGTGTCCGCATTTCAGCCTGGCCAGGTGGACTCTGTCCTCGCGAGGAAGGGAGGATTCGGAAGGATGGATTTCGGGAGGTCGTGCATGCAGCTGCGTGTTGTCTGTGAGTGAGTGGATGGATCGGTGAGAGATATGAGTATGGATGTGCTTCTGGAAGTTGGTTCGGGGTGGGCAGGGAGGGAGAGAGGACAATAATTGTGTGTGATACCGTGTGCTGGGTGTTGTTTTGATATTTCTTGGTGTCTGTGGTGTGTTGCCATGTAGTTTAGTGGGTGGTCTTGGTTCGTGGAGGCTGCTGCCAGGAATTGAGTGCCTCTCATGTCCAGATGGTCTTTGACTTTGAGGATTTTGGTTTCTTGATGTAGGTGATCTGTGGGTGAAGTAGCTGTGCAGCCTGTAATGATCTTCAGGGCTTTGTTTTGAATAGTCTGTAAGGTCTTATGATGTGTTTCAGCTAGGTTAGAAGCCCAGGCTGGGCTTGCGTATTCCATCACTGATCTTATGTATTGTTTATATACTGTGGTGGTAGTTTCTTTGTTGTGTCCAAATTTTGTGTGAGCAAGTGACCTGAGGGCGTTCAAGTCTGGGTGTCAGTTTCTTTTTAATGTTTGTGGTGTGCTGTTTGAATGTCATATGAGTATCATATGTTACTCCTAGGATTTTGGGTGTGTGTGTATGTGTTAGGGGTGTGTTGTTTATGGCGAGTTGAGGGATGTATTCGTGTTCTGTCCAACTTGTGAGCAGGATTGCGGTGGATTTGGCTGGGGCTAGATTAAGTCTGTTTGTAGTGCACCAACCATGTAGTGTGTTGAGATAGGGTTGAAGGAGATCTGTTGCTCTTTTTGGGTCATGGTGTGTGCATGTGAGTGTTATGTCATCTGCATAGGAGGCTAAGTTTATTTGGGGCGTATTGGGTGTAGTTATATCGTGCATGTACAGATTGAAGAGTGCGGGCGATAGGACGGATCCTTGTGGGACTCCGTTTGGAAAGTTTCTGATTTTAGATGACTGACCGGCAAAAGATACGTGTGCACATCTGCCTGCTAGGAAGTTGGCCAGCCACCTTTTTGTGTTGTTGTGCATGTTTGTGTTGTAGATTTTGTTTGTTAGGTTGTGGCGGGGGATGGCATCGAAGGCTTTACTAATGTCGAGTGTGGCTAATAGTGATCTGTGTGGTGGTCTAGCTGAGTTGATGCCGTCGAAAGCTCTTTGTGTAAGGTCTGTGAGAAGAGTGTTTGTGGAGTGCAGTGGCCTAAAGCCATGTTGTGTTGGAGCTAGGGGTAGGTCAGGTGTAGTTAGTTGTAATACTAGGCGTTCCATGACTTTGGAGGGGGAGCAAAGAAGTGTGATGGGGCGGTGCGAGGAGGGTAGCGTGGGGTCTTTGTTGGGTTTGGGGAATGTGATGATGATACCATGCTTCCAAATGTCTGGTATTGTGTTGTGTGAATAGCTGTAGTTTGATATGTTAGTGAGTGCTTGTATGCCTTGTGGTCCCAGGTGTCTGAGGTGTATGTTGCTTATGTTGTCTAGGCCACAGGCGGGTGAGTGCTTGAGATTGTTGATGATATGCTTTGTCTGGTGATTGGTGAAGGGTTAGTCAGGGTCTGTGGGGAATTGTCTCTTAAGTCGGATGACACGTCGGTCGTCTTTGTGAGGTTTTAGGTGGCTGACATGTGAAAAGTGATTGATGAGAGTGTTTGCTTGTTGTTTACATGAAGGAGTAGAGTCTGTTGTTGTGATTGCAGCATGTGATTGTGTTGTGTTGCTGGTGGAAAGTGTGATGCTGTTTAGTGTTTTGTAGAGTTTTTTGGGGTTTGTTTTGTGATCAAGTGTTTGTAGGAAGTTATTCCAATTTAGTTTTTGTTGTTCTTGTATTTTGTTGTTAGTTTGGGTGTTGAGTGCTTGAATTTGTTGTGTGATGTCTTGTGTGTCGGGTGCTGGGGAGTGTTTCAGTATGTCGCGTTGTCTGATGAGGTTTTGAATTTCTGGTGTGAAGTTGGGGTTGTGTCTTTTCCTGTTACCTCTTGGAATGTGTTTTCTTGTCAGCGTTTTGGATAGTTTTATTGAGTATGTGTACAGCATTGTTGATGTTAGTGATGGGTGTACTGTTTAGAGCTGTGAAGTGTTGTTCTGTCTCATTTGTGAATGCTTCCCAGTTAGCTCTTTTATAATTGGTGTATGTGTGTTTGTGGCTAGCTGGGGTGAGTCTGGTTTTGGTGGTGATAATGATCGGGAGGTGGTCAGAGCCTAAGGTTCTGACCACCCTCCAGGATGGAGGGTATTAGTCTTGGGATATGGTGTGGCAGGGCCTCTGTTCTGCTCTGAGTAGAATGCAAAGGAATATTCCCTATATCCAAATGCATGTCAACTAAAATAAGTTGGCCAGGATAGGTATCTGGCTGTGAAAAATTGCGTTAATTGACCACTTGCGTGTTTCGTTCTATAAGGAAGTTGGAGCAATAAACATCGATATTAACCCTCCTGGCCCGGGCAGGCTCTCAAAATGACAGTGTGGGCTACCCGGGCGATCTGGCCGAAAAACGTCTAGGCCTAGGCTACCGTATTTTTGTTTAGTTTAACTGCTAGAAATTTCCCACGCATCTATAAATGTAGTGCGGTTTCCAATCTGTAGACTGGCGTTGAGTAGAGCTCTCTATGTCAACTGGTTCAGTTGTGATAACGATTTCAGTGGAGAGCACTTGCAGGCGATGTTAGCAATATGACGATCTTTTCACTACTGAAACAACGACATACAGACATACAATAACAAACGAGTCTTCTCATTCTTGTTTTCGGAGGTGCGGTGACGTAACGATCGGCTTTGTTTACATGCGTCGGACGCACGGCGTTCAGACCAAGCTGAATAGGCTTTCAAGCTTACAGATTTTAAAATGACACCCGGGCTCCTGCCCTTAACCCGGGAGCTGCGGGGAGACTCTTAAGAGTTCCCCCGGCGCACTGCGGGAAGACTCTTAAGAGTCAGAGAAAATAAAAATCAACTTTTGACATCGAAAAAAAAATATTTTTTTATATTTTTTTTTTTTTTTTTTTTATTTTTTTTTGGCCCCTGGGCCATCCAAAATCTCAGTCCTCTACCTCCCCCCCTTCCCCCCTTTCCTCCTCTTATCACCTATTTTCCCTGTTTTCCCTTATATTTTCGTGCTAACATTAGAAATCCGATTGGAGGGTGTGGTCATCACTGATAGCAAGCGAGTGCAAGAGAGAGAGAGAGAGTATCGATCGACTGTGTCTCAGTGGCCTTGGGGGAAATTGTGAAAAGATTGCCTCACCATAGTTTATACAACTCGCGGGCTATATCTCCGATTTTGACCATCCAAACGCTGTTTTCACTCGTTTTATTATTGTTTCAGGTTAATACCTTTATAATCAACCCATAATAGGCGCATATGGATAAATATTAATGCTATTAATGGCACAATGAATATTTTAGTGACGGAAACACCTCAAATACGTCAGCACAGGGGGACGTTTCCAATTACCCCCATGCGCACTTCAGAGGTTAATTGGTGGTGTCATTTTAAAATGACAACCGGGCCAGGAGGGTTAAACAGAAATAAGGTACTGGCTGACTGTGCAGGCAGTGTCAGCATCTAGGTCCAAGGCTCCAAGGTATTGTCTCACTATGGCCACCAGTCCTACAAACTCCTCACCCTGATAAATTAAGTAAGTGTAACAGTTTCATTGCTATCAGCCAAAGTTAGTTTGTAGTATTTTCTAACAAATTGAAATTGAAATATTATATTTAGCCATAGAAATGCAATACATTACTGGTTATTATATACATTGATAAAATAGCTGAGCCTTTTGAGAGACATCTCATTGATATGTCATCGTAGCTTGGAGAAGAATCCTGCAAATTTGTCATGGCATGTAGTCATTCATGTTAAATACTGTTTCTTAACTGTCTTGATAGCGTAATGCATATATGCGCGGAATTTTGGTGTGAATATCCTAGGTTCGATTCCATGGAGTGCCACATGTATTTGTTGATTTCATTAATTGAGTTTAGAAGTAAAGTTGGTTGGTGAAAAATATGAAATACTGTAATAGGAAAATACACCATATACAGTATGCTGTATACAGTAAAACCTCTTCCATCCAGACTAATTGGGGGGGATCTGCCAAAAGTCCGGACATATATTCAGCCATCCAGACAAATCCGGATGGCTGAAACATGAGTCCGGATATCTAACTTAAACAACCAGACTTAGGTTTCAGCCATCCAGACAAATCTGGATGGCTGAAGCATGAGTCCAGATATCTAACTTAAACAACCAGACTTAGGTTTCAGCCATCCAGACAAATCCGGATGGCTGACATACAAGTCTGGATATCTAACACTGGATGTAAATAATATGTGTGGAAACTTGTATTTGTCTTGTTCGTTTCCGGATTGACTTATATTTTTCCCAAGCCATCATGACAAGTCTGGTTGGCTGAAACATGAGTCTGGATCAAAATGCCTGTCTGGATCTCTTGGGTTTCCGGATCCGAGAGCACCGGATGGAAGGGGTTTTACTGTACTGGTAATAAACAAGTCTAGAAGCACCTACTGACTATGGTCCTTCTTAATCTAAACACAATTGTCTTCTGATCCTAGGAAGAGATTGAAAAGTTGTCATCCTTTACCTTTCCGTTGATGATTTCATTGACGGTCATCTGTTCTCCGTCATCACCTTTAACACAGTCTCTGGAAAAGACATCTCGCCGGAACCAAAACTTCTGCTTCATCAGAGCGTTGCGTTTTTGACAGTTGTCCATATTTTCATCAACCTATGGAGGAAAGAAGAATTAGTTTAGAATTGTACATATATATATATATATACAGTAGTCTCAAATCCCACAATTTATTAGTACCGCGACATTACCGTGGGATGCGAAGTACGGGTACTAAAGTACTGTAATGGGGAAACTTATAATAGGTACCGGTACTCTACTGGGGCCTTTTGACTTTAGACTTTTTACCTTCATTTTACATGGCCAAAATAGGAGACCCTTCGCAAAACGTACAGTAATGTACATCAGCGTGTTGGTATCACACCTCCACACCCCACTGCAAAGGTTATTTGCACAAAAATTATGTGGATGTGTTGTGGACATGGTGAAAAATAGGAACCCGCGCACCATTGTTTATTACTTCTGGTCCGATGTGTGGGGGAGGAGGGAGGGGAGGAATTACGTAATGTCCCTTATATCTTCCTTATAAAGCAATATTATTGCACAACAAGGCATAGGTCAAGAATTAGGACCCTTATTTAAGTGTAGGGAAATCATAAAGCACGTAATTTATCATATAAATGTGTGTGAGTGTGTGAGGAGTCATCAACATGGCCACCAACAAATTTGGGTAAGCATTTGATAGTACAGTGGGATCGAAATGCGTGGGATGTGAAACTTTACTATACATTTATTTCAATCATATGCAGAGTATATATACTGTATATATATACAGTATATATATTGTGTTCTTTTATTTCATAACAAAATTGTTATTTTAGTAAGCGTTATTTCCACATAGCGATTTTGATCAGTTATTTTGCCTTTATATCCTTTTGTCTTTGTCCAAGTTTTGGTTTGTTTAGTTTGCAAGTTTTACATTTTAATTAATAAGTAAAAACCCAACATATTAATCATGAAAGCTTTAACAATAATTTTTAATATTTACTATGGATAACGGCATAAGACTTTAATTAGGTTTGGGGCCACTGCGAGAAGATGAGAGATGGTTTTAACGCCCTACATTCCCTGATTGACAGGGCTAGGGCGTGCCGTTGTTACAGGGACTTAACTGGACATTTGCCACGAATCGCTAGACCGAGCAACCCAAACTCTTACCGTCTACCAATGGCACGACATGGGATCAAACTGCCAACCCTTCTATCAGCAGTCAGACGCGCTACTGACCATGCCACGGCCCGTCAGAGGATTAAAACTAAGATCATTAACTTGTGATTAAAGCTAGGTTTATAGAGATACCCAAAATTAAACCAATTACCTTAGAGATGGGTATAAGCATATTGAGCTTGAATGAGAGTATAGCCCTGGTCAGTAGCACAATAAATACACCAAAGGCTGCATTCTCAAAGTCTGTGAGTTGAACATCACACGGTCGGAACTCCACCCGCCATCCTATGTTGCTGTTCACCGGCGGGATCTTGAAGCGCATAGTCTGCCAGTTGGTGCTTTGAATATTCTGCGGAAAATTCAAATGTTGCTTCAATGATACATTTTGTCCTGCAAGGTGGGATGAGAGGATCTGTTATATTATAATAAATAAAGTTTTGTAATTTGAAGATGAACTTTTTCGAGAGTTATCATTTATTTTTGGATCTGTTATATTATAATAAATAAAGTTTTGTAATTTGAAGATGAACTTTTTCAAGAGTTATCATTTATTTTCCAGTCACAATTGAACAGTTTCTCTTTATATAATTGTTTTTTTAGATTAGCAAATTAATTTGTTTCCGTCGGGAACTTAAATAATTTATAATCTAGGTTGTCAGCAAATGAATGAATCATATTGTACAGTCCAGAGCCTTAATGGTGACTCACCCACCTGAATAAATATCGAAAGCAAACAAGACAATACAATGCTTTATTATAGCCCAAATGCTTCAGAACTCGGCTTAAAAGATTCAAATTGATAACAATTATACATATAATCACTACCTCAAAGTGATCCATCTCCCTGGTGTCATCTTGGTGGATGCGTTCAGAAAAGAGAGACACAGAGTCTCTGATGAAGAGGTGAGAGACGTGTTTAGCCATCTGGTCGTCCACCTTACTGTCTACCAACCGTTGGTGGATCTTTTCCTCGTACACCAGGGGAATGTCGTTGTATCTGATGGGGGAAGATCGACAAAATATAAAAATCTATATCTATTTACTCATGCCCAATCCCCATTTTTTTTACTTAATATAGGCCTACTAATATATAATATAATATACTTAACAGAATCCTTGAACATACTATAGGTTTGATTCCCGAAGGGAAGTAGAGAAAACCTAATATTTAGTAGGGGCCCCGGAATCATTGACGATGTTGCCTATTAGTATAATAGTCTCCATTCAACATCAACGTCAGTCGTTTGAATCAACCGCCGCGAGGAAGAATAGGAGTCATCTTCATAAGTGCAACGCTACTTCTCTTATGGTGTCGTCACAGATCGGGTACCCACTACGAAAAAACTTCGTAAAAAATAAGAGAACAAAAAGGGAAAAAGAATTTTCCATCTTAACACTGTTATTCACAAGCTTCCCACATTCGGTGGATTTTCTTGCGTTGTGGCTTCTTACGCATCTCGCCAAGCGCAACAATTCTTCCTTCAATGATATAACAAGATAACTCAAAATATCAGCGAATGGGAAGGGGATGGCCGGGAGGTCCCTCGTCGTCAACGATTCCGGGGCCCCTACTAAATATTAGGTTTTCTCTACTTCCCTTCGGGAATCAAACCTATAATTTAATAGTGGCCCCTCCATCATTGACGATGTTGTCTGAATTCCACGACTGGAGGGGGACATTCGCAGTATTAAACTCGTAATAACCGCATGGTTAAGTCAAGAAACCTCATAACAGGAAAAGCTATTCGTATATGTAGTTGTGCATACAACACAGTTAAAAAATATTGACAGAGTGTGAGCAGTGCGTTGCTTCAAAGAAGCCTGCTCCAACAACAGAGTCCTCATACATGAGGTGTTTGTTGTAGAGTTAAAAGCAAAAACCCTGCATCACCCTGACCCGGAATCTATGCTGAGCTCAGCTAGGTTCCTGGGCATAGTCATATTGACAATTCTTAAACCTACTGAAACTAGTGCCACTAGCCAGGAACATAATGCAGTCGCCATCTGATCTCTATCGACCTTCTAGTGCGACTAGCCTAGAGACTTGGAAATCATATAAATCGTAGGGCAAATAATTCTTTATTATTCGTAAAATGCACAGGTGGATAATGGAAATATTTACAGAGTCACTTAACCCCTAAGTGTCGGGGCGCAACATAAGTCGAGTTAAATAAATCTGGACTATGTGGCGGTGCGCGACATAGGTCGTGTGGCAATTTCAGCACGTAATGTTGCTGAGAGAGAGAGACAAGTGGTGGCAGGAGAGTAGCGAGCGTATGACTGCTCCAGACCACCGCGGCGAACCTACTGACACGAATCCCACCTCCTCCCTCCCTCCCTCGCTATATACGGAATTGTATGGGGAAAGTGCCGAATTACATGCTTTTTGCACTCGCGTTGCGCGGTTGTTGCAAGAAAACTAGCCATCATAAAAGGATCGTTATGGTGTCATTCGAAAGCTCTGTTTATGCCCTTTCAGGGATAGATACTTGTTTTACGCTCTGGGTCTTATTTAGGCATGAAAATTATCACGTAAACAGCCCTATTTTGGCTAAAAACACCCCACTGGGCGGTACATATAAATAAACCGCCTAGCCCGCTAAATAAGGGTTAAGGACCTATTGTAATCTAGTGCAACTAGTTTCGAAAATTGAAACATAAAAAACTTTCTTTTATTAAAGGCGAGCTTGTTTGTTAAGTGAGATCCTGTGGCTGTGACTTGGGAAAATTAGTCCCTTTCGGAGCATGGTGGACCAGTTTTGTTACCTAAGTGAGATACCATCTCGTGCGCCGGTGGGTGGGGCCTGAGGCGGCTGCCACTGTTGCTAGAATTAGGTGTGGCTGGGGGCAGTGACGAGAAAATTGATGCCTAACTCCTGACCATAAAAAGAAATGCCTCTCACCCCTAGAAGGGAAAAGTGTATGCCTCATGTGTTAGAAGGTTGCAATGACGTATGCCACTCAGAAACATGGGGCCGTTAAAGTAGAGGATGTCAACAGAATGGAGCGTAATGAGTATGGAGAAATGGTGAGATGGATGTGTGGGGCCACGGCTACAGGATAGTAATAACGAAAAATGTTGAGAACGCTGTTGAGGACGAGAATGCTGGAGAAGAAGAACGTTTTAGGTATAACGGACATTATTAGCGAGGGAATGCGTACAAGTAGAACCAACCGTTGGGATGGGTAAATGGTACATGGTGGAGAGAATGGATGAAACAAAATTGGGTGACCAAATATGCAGGTCTGTTGGTGCATTGTTGGAGGGAGCTCGCAGACCCCAAGGGGTGGACCGAGGAGCACCTGTGATCTGCAGGACTATACCGCGCGCGATCTCGAAAATCCAAGACACTTGACACGTGCAGCCGCCCTTAACATGGTTGCCTGGAACGCCGCCATTAGGACAAGAGACTGAAACTGCACTTATGTGTGGAACACTCAGT